>CM022391.1:113575910-113890018 GCA_011833715.1 Carcinoscorpius rotundicauda | reverse complement strand
AGATAAAATTTGAAGTTGTGGTGTTATTTACACCATCTATAAAAAGCCATTTCATACCAAGGCCTAACTGGGCAAGGTTTGAAACACTCCACAACAACCATTATTAAAGAGACTGATTATACAGGTATCCATGGTGGTACTTCCAGCACTTGGATCTAGACTTCCTAAAAAGCAAAATAGCATGTTCAGTGTGAGCAAGAGTGATTACAAACTTTTCGTTATATATATACAGTTTTGTTTTGTGAAAGTGAATAATGCAGTTAATGAGGAAATGACCGTGTATTTTTAGGTCCAAATTAAAACATTAACTTGATCAATATTGTAAAAATCTTCAGAGAAAGGAAACTAAATCCAGAGTTAAGGAAGTTAAACAGTATAATTTAAGCTGCACAATATTAGTAATTATGCCTGTAACCCATTTTATAAGAAAAATCATCCAGTTTATGCTTTAATTTTTTAAAGGTTCACATGTAATTCAGCAATTTCTGTTTGTATATACATCATAGTAACAATTATTTATGTACTTCCCGTTACTTCAAATGTTAATGGTTTAAAATCACCCCAGCAATGTGAAAGGTAGAATATCTATTTATATCCCTCCCCCCCTTATCTTCAAGTGGAGTAAGGTGGCAGGTGTATAATTTTGTTCGTTGCCATGGACCTACATTTTTGTAAACTTATTTTTAAGACCTTGGGAATGTTTAATGAACAATACAATTAAAAGTAGCTCATGAAAATTTAAACCCATTTTCTCCCAAAATAGTTAGTAAAAAGTAAATATTCTACAAATTTGAGTATGTCTGAATCAAGCTTCAATTAAACCTGGGTGAAACAATTTTAAAGTTCTGTCAGGGTAACTCAATTTGCCTCTGGTATTTTTATTAAGTCCTATTCATAACTTGCTAACAATGAAGAGCAAAACAGTATATTCAAACGTGTTACAAAAATTATCTACCTCTTATTAGATGAGTGGCAGCTGCTACTACCTTCATTACATTGAATAAATATTAAGATTGATCTATAACTGGTGTGATGCTACATCACAATATAGGAAGGATAATCAGTTATAATATTTCTTTACTTGTCCTATACGAGTTTCTATGCATGTGCTGCAGAACATTGTTATGGAGCAGAAAAGCATCATCCTAAGTTTATCAAATCAGATAAGTTTACATGACACAAGTTTGATATTTCATAAAATAGGACTGAAAGAGTGCTGGGTCAGATGCCCTTAAAGAATTATCTACTTGCCAGGAATTCAACATGATGAATAGTAATTCACAAACATTTCCTCAAACCTCAGTTTGTCTGGTAGTCATTCAGTGGACTGTATTACAAAAAAAACACCTCGAACAAAATGTACCTTGATTCATATCAACCAAAGGGGTGTGCTGAAATTAATAATACTTCTTTACTCAAGTGGGCCTAACATGGCCTAGCGAGTTAAGGCGTGCGCTTCGTAATCTGAGGGTTGCGGGTTCGTGCCCAAGTCGCACCAAACATGCTCGCCCTCCCAGCTGTGGGGGTGTTATAATGTGAAGGTCAATCCCACTGTTTGTTGGTAAGAGTTGGCGGTGGGTGGTGATGACTAGCTGCCTTCCCTCTAGTCTTACACTGCTTAATTAGGGATGGCTAGCACAGATAGCCCTTCAGTAGCTTTGTGCAAAATTCCAAAAAAAAAATTTACTCAAGCATTCTATTATTTAGATGGGTAGCCAGCCCTAACATTGAGATATTTGAGAACAGCTTTATGAATTTAAAAGTACAATTAACATATGCAATATGCAATTGTTTTTGAATGCAAACTTAAAAAGTGAATGTACAGTGGTGGTTTTTATAGGTTTACAGTTAATGGGCAAATAGCATGATACATGGCTTGAGTAAAAAAAAGTAATTGACTAAATGGAAATTAACATATTTGACAATTGTTACCATATATGACAAGTTCTTCCCAAAAAATACCCCTTTACTGTATTACATGACCCATATTACTAAGCAGGAAATGCCCATTTGTATTCAGAGATGGTTCTTGCTGGTAACTAGGTGTAGACAAAATATTTAGATACTAGATACCCATACATCAAGTTGGTACTTTTTTACATTTTTTTTATATGGATATGGAATACAACAGATTCTGTCCTGTGTCAAATATGTTGGATTAGCTATTGACAGTTATAACTAAACACACCACACTTCTCTTGAAACATGACATGAATACTGAAACTAGTTTAGATTAAATTTTTTTTTGTATATCAATAAGCACATTAATTTTGGGAACTAAACATGTATCCCAAGTACTATCCTAAGGAAACAGAAGATTTAATAGTCTGAATAGGTTAATGTGTATTTTTATATCCACACACATTCATTATTCATTGTCATCATCCTGGCTGCTACATTCAACAGCTTGAAGAGGATCTGATGTGATGAGTAATGCTCTTTCTGTGATTCTTGGGTCCCAACATGCAACTCCAGGATAGTTAGCTTTGTGTTGAAGTTTGTCTTGCTCTTCACGCAGCTCCTACACCCACCCTATTTGATTTGTGAAAAAAAGTTTTAAACAAACGTGTAAAAAGATTTAGAAACTTGGAACATTTTTTTTCTAATTCTACTTTAAAATGTTCAGGACAAAAAGAAAAGGTAAAACTTGCATTCTCTTTCCTACAGTACTAGTTAAACAAAACTTTGTTTAGAGTAATTTCTGTTAATATAATCTGTCATTTTTTTATTTTTTAAACCAGCAATATTTTCAGTTTGTTTCATTTATGTTCTAGGTCTTTGAAATTTATACACATACATTCATTCCTTTAAACCACTGAATCTGAATTGAATCAGTTCTACTTAAGTAAACAAAAATAAATTAGCCTAGTTCACAAGCAACAAGAACCTTCATTCTCTCTTATATAGTTTACATTTCATACTTGTGAGAACTTTAAATTCTTCCAACTTCTGATTAAGGAACAAACTAATTCTGGTGCAAAATTCATCCTGAAGTTTTGTTTTCAGTACAATGCCTGGCCAAGAACCTTTATTACCATTTCAACTGTGTTCTACAATGTGGGAAACAGCTTTGCAAAATGCCAGTGCCATATGTTCTTATTGGTCAACCACAATGATGAATACAGTTTTGTTTGCAAATTTTTCTACCTTTTTGAGGTGTTGAAGTCTCCCTCGTTAACACATTAAGAAGGGCAGTACTTATTTCAAACTTATCCATCCATTAATTAGTTACAACTCTAATTTTATTTAAGTACAGTCTATTAATTTAAATTTAGTTTTATTTATTCTTCTCTCTACTTGCATAATATTCCACTCAGAACATCAGCCACTTTATTTTATACAAGCTTTCATCACTTTTTGGCCGCATTTAGTACACCTGCAACAAAGCACTGGTCTCAACTTTCCAGTATGTTTGGAGATGTAGGTTTATCTAACAGAACAAACACAATCTTTTATCACACAAGAACATAAATAACTTATTTATGGGACTTTTTTATATTTTATTGCACATTCTATATGATGTTTCCACAGATTCTTAGATCTCTGCAGGTGTTTTTTTTTAATTATATATATATATATAAACAGAATGGCACTAACAAAGAGAGGAAAAATAGCAACTACTTTGGTAGCAGCAGCAGCAACACTTTAACAGTCACTCTAAACTAAATAATGTTAGAATGCTCTCACTGTTCTACTACTACTACAGGGATCATATAGTAAATACCTTCATTAAATGTGCCACCTTAGGAGGATAGTGAAAACAATATATTTGTCTATGAATATATTGTGGCACAACACATCCTCACATCAAAAAATAATGCCAAAGGTTGAATGTTGGTCGTATCATCTAGGAAAACCTAGACAGGACACAGAATTAATGTAATACAAACTGAACTAATAATCCTACAAGTATAGCTAATTGTTAACTGTACAGTGAACCAAATGTATATCTAATAAACTGCTAAAAAAAAATAAAGGAACAAGTACAGTTTTCCAAATGTGATAATTTTTATTCTTTTTAGGTAATTTGCCTCATTTCAGTTCCAGTGGTGGCCATTTTTTTAATGTGTGATGAATGGTAAAAACATGGAGAAATAAAATTTTTAAAAATAACCAATATCACTAAAACTGATAATGAAACAGTATTTTAAACAGTTTACATTCATTTATTCAAGATATGTTTGAAACATTCACTATGTAGTTGACCTCCATGAGCTGTGACATACTCCTGAAACTGATTTGATACACTTTAAATCAGTCTATCAATATTAAGTTTGGGTAGGGCAGCCCACTCATCTACCAGGACTTTTAGGAGTTCCTGTACATTCCAAGGCGTATGCTCGCATTCACCAACAACTTTCAATCTAGAGCCACTTGCATGTCTTTATTCTGCCCAGGTCAAGGAAGTCCATACAGTCTGACAGAACCACTAAAAGGCCTGACAATGGGTTCCAGAATTTTGTCTCTGTATCATTGTGCGTTCAGATCACCCTTGTTGAGTATGAGTTAGTCTGTGCATCCACCCAAACATACCTCTGCACAGACCATTACAGAACCTCCTCCATAAGCGTCGACTTCCATAATGTTACAGGCAGAAAATTGTTCTCTTTGGCGTCTTCACACTCTCGCATGTCCATCATGACAGGACACAGTAAATCAGCTCTCGTCTGTCCACAGCACGGTGGCCCATTTACAAAGTTCCCTGTCCAGGCAAACTCCAACCTGGCTGCAGTGTCTCACTGTTAGAATAATGCCTCTTGCAGGCTGTTTGGCCTGCAATAAAGGCTTCCTTTGTATAGATGATTGCAAACTGGTTGCATCAACAGTAAAATGCTGGAGGTCATGTTGCAGTGACAAAGCCATAACTAACCTGTCCCACACACCAGCAGTCATGATGTAGGGGTTCTCTCTGGCGGTTGCCCAGCAATGACGGCCTTGACCAGGTCTCCTGCTATAAGAGTTTGTCTCCTGGTAGCATCGCCAAAGTCTATTGATGATGCTTGGTGACATGCTATGCCACCCTCCTTTGGCCATCTTCCACCATATGGACTGCCCTGGGCACCTTATTCTCTGTCAGATATTGCCAAACTGGTTGGCTACATACTGAGAAAACAACCCACAAAAGATCCATGTTGATGTTTGTTTTGAGAATTAATGAGGAAGGCATAGTTTCTTGTAACAGCCTTAGAGATGATATCTTGAATTGTATTCTTGAGTGAGGCGAGTTTTGTTTGAGTTGCTTCAAACTTCACTCTCAGGCTTAAAAATACATAAACTTAGTTGTGATAAAAATATACTGAAATGTATATATACTTGTTCCTTTAATGTTTTTCAGCAGTATATTTGATAAATACATTTCAACATAAAGGAGCAATAGCCAATACCGTTGATCAAAACATGAAATTATAATTCTATGGATGTCATCTTTAAATTTTAGAATGAGATAAAAGATTTACAAATTCCTTTAATGATTATTTCAAGCACAGCAGAAATGTCACACATCATTAGGTAGAACAGCCACGGAAAACCTGTTGTATTATTACAAACACTTGTAGGGAGTTAGTTTGTTGACATTCTTTCAACAGTAATGAACTAACACTAAAAGGAAAGTTATAAAAGTACACTGGTTTAGTGTCAAACTACTGAGCACTTAGCTATGACAAATTCAAAATAGTTTAGGATATTCCTACACTGATTGATTAACTGATTTCATAACTATTTTTTTGTAAATTTGAACAGTACATGTTTTATTATCAACTATTAAATTAAGCTAGAAATTAATGAAGCTTTATTTTGTTAATGGTATTCACTAGCTGTCCAGTGATTTGAGTGATTTTTCTGGTGCAATACACAGGCTATTTTAATGACAAGTGATACTTACAATTCTGTACATTGAGAGCTTAATATAAAAATAACAAACAATAATTTAACAAGATATGGTAAAACTATACTTTGCTAACTCAGAGTTGGATTTTCAATCACCAGGCAATTACAGAAACTTTAATTATTGTTCATTTTAACCTCAACCTTAATTTCTCCCATTAGCATGGATAAAGATCAAATTACATACAACTTTTTACGGTGTTACATTCAAAATTTAATTGTCAACATCGAAATATAATTCATAATCTAAATTAATATAACTTTTAATTTCAAAAGAAAATATTTAAATTCATAAATGATGGACATTTACTTAAATATACATACATATTACAGTGAATCATAACTGTATACTAAATCAGCAATTTTTTTGTATAATTTACTAGCTTAACTCTTGTAATTATTCTTCATTTTGAATTTCTTTTTCTGTTGAATGGATTTCAGAACATCTATCAATTAGAAACCCAAATTACAGGTACGGATAGATAAAATTTTAAATAACCTCCCACCACCTGTATTTTGTGATATATCATACATTTGTTACATCCACCCAAGAAGCTCCTCCCATCTCTTCATGTTTTAGAAATTACTTACTCATACTTGTTTGTCATTGGTAGATATTTATAACCAACAGAAAGGCTACAATTTGTAAACAAGGTCATTACAATGTTAATCTATTGTGGCAAAAGTCACTATTTATCAAGCAGATTTTACTAAGAGAAGACTGAAAAAGGTTAATTAGGTTTAAAATGGTTGATAGCTGTGAAGAGTTAAATGCTACAGATTTATTAATAGTTAATAATTCGATAACTAGGGAACACCAGTAAAACCTATACAATCAGTGATGTCGAGAAACCCACTTGTTGAGAACTTTTATATGCAAAAACGGCTCTTCTGGGCCCAGAAAACACTTCAAATAGAAGAGCGAACAACGTTTCGACCTTCTTCGGTCATCGTCAGTTTCACAAAGAAAGGGTTACTGGTCGGAAGCTGACCACATCTTTGGGAGGGGTTGTATAATTGAGTGTTGCAATGTAGAGGGCGCGGTTTGAATATATAATTTTGTCTATAATATTAATATAGGTATAATGGTGTTCCTTTATATTGGTTTATTTTGGGTTTAAGTTGTTGTATAAGTAAGGCTTCTTTAATTTTTCGTTTGTTTATGTTTGTTTCTTTATTTAGTATTTTAGTGTTTTCTATGGTTATGTTGTGTCCATTTGACTTGCAGTGTTCGAAAACGTGTGAAGGTGACTTTTTATGTTCTTTGAATCTGGTTTCCATTTTTCTACTTGTTTCTCCTATATAGAAGTCGTGGCAGTTATCACATTGTATTTTATAAATAATGTTGGTGTGGTGTTTGTCAGTGTAGTTCTTACATAGTATAGACCTTAGTTTTGTGCCTGGTTTTTGAATAAATTTAGTGTTAACTGGAATGTTATATTTTGTTACTAGTTTTTGCCAAATGTTGGTTATTTGTTTGCTGATGTCAGGAATATATGGTATACAGCAGTATATGGTTTCGTGATTTTTTGATTCGTGAGATATATTTACTTTTGTTGGTTGATTTTGCTTTCTGTCTAGGTGTGTGCGTATAATGTTTTCTACGGTTTGTGGAGGAAACTTATTAATGTTGATGAAGTGTTGTTTTATTTTATCTAATTCATCGTTAATTTTATCTGGTGAGCATAGTTTTATGGCTGTGTTTATCTGGTTTCTTAGTATGTTGAGTTTTTGTTTTGTTTCATGTGCTGAGTCCCAAGGAATGTATAGTCCAGTATGGGTGATTTTTCGGTGGATTTCTGTTTTGAATTGTGTGTCGGTTCTTATAATTTTGAGGTTAAGAAATGATATTTGATTGCTTTCTTCCTGTTCACATGTGAAGTTAATGTTGGGATGTATAGAGTTAATGTGAGTGAAAAAGTTAAGTATGTGTTCTGTAGATTCGAATCCCGCAACCGTGTCATCTACATATCTGTACCAGTATAGTGGTGGATGTAATGCTGTATTAATTGCTTGTGTTTCAATTTGTGTCATAAAAATATTGGCTAGAACTGGCGATACTGGGTTGCCCATGCTTAGGCCATTTGTTTGTATATAGTTTTGGTTGTTGAACATGAAGTTTGTCTTTATTGTGGTGAATTCTATGAGGGTTGCTAACTGGTTACTGGGAATGTCTATGATCGGGTTAGGGTCTCGAATATAGAGTTCTAAGGCTATCTTGCAGGCTTCTGTTGTTGGAACTTCTGTGAAGAGGGATATAACATCGAAACTGGCCATTAAGGCTTTATGATTAAGTTGATTTAGATTGGACTTGAAATTAAAAGAGTCTTTGATGAATGAGCTGGCTGATGTTGCATATTTGGAGAATGCCCATGCTATGTATTTACCAAGATTGTAGTTAAACGATTCATATGTTGACATTATTGGTCGTAATGGACAATCTGGTTTATGAGGTTTGGGGATGCCGTATATTTGCGGTGTGCGTGAGTCGGTTTTACGTAGGTAGGAATAAAGTGTTTGTGAAATTGTGTTGGCTTTTTTTATTTGTAGTAGTAATTTGTTTAGTTGCGTCTCATGTGTCTTTGTTGGATTTGTGTGTATTGGTTTAAATTTGTTCGTGTCTGATAGGATGTTATTCATTTTTTGTATGTATTCATTCGTGTTCATTATTACTATAGCGTTACCTTTATCTGCTTTTAGAATTTTTATGTTTCTGTCTTGTTTTAGGTTTCTAATGGAACTAATGTCTCTTTTTGTAAGGTTGTTTTTTAGTTTTCTGTTTTGTGAAATTATGTTGATAGTTTTGTAAGAAAATTCTTTGAAAAAATCGTTTAAGATAATGTTTTTAGGTGGTTCTGGAAAATATAAATTTGTAATTTTACCTGGGAAGTTTGGCTGTTGGATGTCAATAAAGTTATCTAAGTTGTCTTCTTTCTGTTTGTTGTTTTTGTTTTCTGTAGAAAGTATCACAAGTCTCCTGGCTAGGTCTTCTAAACATGTTTTGATTTCTATGGTTGGAATGTACCTTGGTGCTATTGCGAAGTTGAGTCCTTTGTTAAGTAGATGTATCTCGTCTGTGTTTAATTGTCGGTCAGATCTGTTAATTATGAGGTTGGTCAACGGTTTGTCATGTTGATGTCTTTTCTGTTGCTTACATCTTAGTTTTTCAAGTTTTTTGTTGTGGCGGATCTTTTTGTCTCTATCGTTTTTAGTATTGATTTGGTTTATGTTTCGTTGTATTAGTCCGTAAATCTCTGGTTTAATGCAGCATGCTAGTTGATAGTCTAAGTTCATTTTTTGTTTTTGTAAGTCATGTAGTTCTTTGTATTTTGTGTTCAACATGGCTTCAACATTAATAAGTTTCCTCCACAAACCGTAGAAAACATTATACGCACACACCTAGACAGAAAGCAAAATCAACCAACAAAAGTAAATATATCTCACGAATCAAAAAATCACGAAACCATATACTGCTGTATACCATATATTCCTGACATCAGCAAACAAATAACCAACATTTGGCAAAAACTAGTAACAAAATATAACATTCCAGTTAACACTAAATTTATTCAAAAACCAGGCACAAAACTAAGGTCTATACTATGTAAGAACTACACTGACAAACACCACACCAACATTATTTATAAAATACAATGTGATAACTGCCACGACTTCTATATAGGAGAAACAAGTAGAAAAATGGAAACCAGATTCAAAGAACATAAAAAGTCACCTTCACACGTTTTCGAACACTGCAAGTCAAATGGACACAACATAACCATAGAAAACACTAAAATACTAAATAAAGAAACAAACATAAACAAACGAAAAATTAAAGAAGCCTTACTTATACAACAACTTAAACCCAAAATAAACCAATATAAAGGAACACCATTATACCTATATTAATATTATAGACAAAATTATATATTCAAACCGCGCCCTCTACATTGCAACACTCAATTATACAACCCCTCCCAAACATGTGGTCAGCTTCCGACCAGTAACCCTTTCTTTGTGAACCTGACGATGACCGAAGAAGGTCGAAACGTTGTTCGCTCTTCTATTTGAAGTGTTTTCTGGGCCCAGAAGAGCCGTTTTTGCATATAAAAAAAACCTATACAAGTCCAGATTGGATTTGAGGATTTTTTTTTTCTCTCTCGAAAGGATGGATGAAGCAATTGAAGCAGTTTCAGTGAGATATGTAAATGTGTTGAATGTCATCTTCAAAAGTAATTTGTAAAAGAACACATTGCAATTAAACCTGAAAGTCAGTTCATGTTTCTGAGCACCTTCCCAACAGAATGTGTCATCAATTAAAAGTGCAGTGTCAGGAGACAGAATAGGTGGAACTGAACCACCAAATTCTAATATTTCAGTCTTCTTCCAACTGTAAGCTCAAGTCTTTGCATTTGAAGTGTGATGGTTATTTTCTCCAACTACCTAATGTAAGCATTTACTGAAGTAATTTTCAGTAACTGTCCTTAAAATATTTGTAACCAAATAATTAAAACAGGCTATCTTTGGTAATGAGTATAACTAACATTCTGTGGTTACATTCTTATTGGTACTAAGCTTATATATATATTTTTTTTTGTAAATAATTAATGGACAATTTTTACTGCAATCCCAGTAATTAACTCCCAATATTCAGGTAACTGCTTGATTTATGTACTATCACTATTTTCCTACCCCTTGAAACTTTGACATACATAAATAAAAATTTAGAACAGTCTTTCCTAAAAATGAATTTCACCAATGAAAGTCAAATAAATAGTTCCGAAAATGTGTCACTTCAATAAGAGTAGCCTGACGTCTGAAATAAATTACTAGAACACATTGCTACTTAACTATAGAGTTCAGCTGTGGTATGGAACATGCTATGACAAAAACTAAAGTCTACAGAAATAAAAAATAAATCAACTCAGTAACAAATTCATATAAAGTAAAACAACTAATGGTATAACTAAAATAACCAAGTTAAATTCATGTAATAAAAATGTTAAAGCAACCAGCCTAAACTAATACATAATATAAAATACAAACAATAATAAAGGTTAAAACAAGATCACAATAAAAAAAATTAAATTGAATTAATAACAATGGTAAAAATGGAAGTTAAAACAACCAACAAAACTTTATTAACTAAAACAATTATGTAACAACATATTACTCACAGAACCACTGAACATGCAGCTTGTATCAACTATAGTGTATGAGGTGTACAGGTAAGTCAACAACGGTCACCACACCACGGGTTTATAATTAAACTTAAAAATTAATGCATTAACTACAGTAAGAAAGATGTTAAGCTAATGAGTGGTAATAGTAACTGGTTATCATATTATACTGATTCATCATTACCTTAAAGCCTATTAGGATATGATTTAGACATGAAAGTTTTGAAAAGTCTGTTCTCAGAGTATTAATCCCATAACTTACAGTTACAAGGTAATTACTTGAAAGGTGCTGTTAACAGAGTTCATCTGTCCAAAGTGCTTTGAATGACACTGAGTTGTCAACTCATGTGGAGATTACCAACAACGATCAATAATACCTTTCAAGTAAGTCCTTCTCTGTGTTAATATTCTCTCAAAAAAGAAGATAGTACAAGGTAACAAAAAAAAACTTTTACCTTTGTACTTTTGAGTTTTTGATAGTATACTAGCCAGTGGATGTGGAAGTTGAGTTCCATGTAGTTGACATACTAAGGATGTAAGACAACCTTTCCATCATCCTCTGTGTACACTTTTGGGAATTCTAGTTCAGTAACACAATTTCTAAACCTTCCAAAATGCTCATCATTGTTGTAAACGTAAAAACAAATAACAGGAATTGTAGTAGTAAATTAGTAAATGCTAGAAATGAGAAATAATAACAATTAATAGTTGATCCTACCTTCAATTAGTTTTTCCATGTTGATGATATGTAGGTTTGTCTTTCTTTTTTTGTACAGAAACCAAATATATTTATTTTTTAAATGTTAATTTTGATCTTTTAATTCCAAACTCAATGGGGGTTCTTTGAAAAAACCAGTCAAGTACTATTCTATGTTGATTGACATTTTTTTCACATTTCACAAATCATTCTAAAATTCACATATACAAATTGTTACATTATTTGAAATAAACATTTTACACATTCTTGTCAAAGAGAAACTGACTGCTTTTGAAGTTGCAAATTTAGCAGTATATATAACCTAATATGGCTTATTTTAATATTACTTTCTAGTAGGTTCATTTGATAAGTTAAGCCTGCCTAACATCAAGGTTTCTACACTCATCTCCCTCCCAATCTCACTTTCTCTCTCTCTCACACACACACTTGTGGGTTAAACAAAATCACTGAATAATGAAATGAATAACAGAAATCAAAAATATTTCTACCAAAAATTGTATATATTTTAAGACTTGTATCAAAGTCAAACCTGTATTATAACTTCACTTAAGCTTTAGGTTTAATTATACTGAGGCAGTCAGTATGATTTAATTATATTTACTATAATAAGGTCATTAAGACAGCCGTGATTTAAGATGAAAAATGTTTGAATAATTTCATACATAGATTTGAAAATAAGTCAAACCATGAGAGAGAATGGTTTCTGGAAGCTGTTCAGGATGACTTTCTTTACCAATTAACCAAATAACTCAACTCACTTGAGACAATGCTATTTTAGATTTATTGTTAACAACAAAATTAACTAAATGATTGAGAAAGAAGTAATTGGGTAAATCTTGGTACAAGTGATGGTTGCTCTATTAGGTGCAATGTTTCGCTGGATATAAAAGAGAAGGAATAATGATATTTTGGTTGCAAATTTAAAGGGATACAAGAATTGCCTTTTGTGAATTGAACAGTCGAGTTATTTGGAGACACTGATAAGATGTGGAAAATATTGAAAAGATCGAGGAAGTTGGTGAAACAGAAAATTAGGACATTAAAAGGGATGTATGACATGAGGTTGGCTGAAAGCTGAAAATGTAGAAGTTATCACTAAAGATTGCTTTAAATACATTAATAGTAAACAAGTAGAATCCTTAAGGAATGATAAAGGAAGGCTAATGTTTGATGATTATGAGATGGTTGGGTTATTAAAATTTACTTTTTCACTGGATTTTACTGAATAAAGATAGCAGTATTTAACATTTTGAAGAGTTGATAAATGGAAAAGAAATAAAAAATAACTGCATTAGTTCTGTGCTGGTTATGAAAAAAATTGAGAAGTTTAAAAAATAATGAGGCTCTGGGACTGATAATATTTACTGAAGGATTTTGAAAGAAGTTAAAATACTGGATAGGCAAGTCAGTTTCTACTAATTTCTGGTCAGTCTTTGAATAATGAATAGTTAGCTATTATAATTCCTCTTTTCAAGGGACAGACAAACATTGTCTGAGTAATTAGAGACCCATTAGCTTCACCTCAGTGATGGTAAAAGTTTTGGAAACTTTGATAAAAGATACTTTGTAAAATCATTAACAAAGTTTAGAATTTTATTGAATAGTCAAGACAGTGTCATTAAGGGAAAATTCTGCTTTATAAATCTTTTAACATTTTTTGAAAAGGGTATAGATTTGATGTATCTGGATTTTCCAAAAGCATCTGACAAGGTGCCATGTAAAAGGTTTGAAAAAAAAATTATTTCCATGAGTGTGGAGGACAAGTTTGCAAACTGGATAGAAGAAAGCAGATGGTTGTTATAGACAGAGTTCATTTAAACTGGATTAATGTCACAAGTAGAGTACCTAAGGCTCAGTGTTAGGACCATTGTTCTGTTTGATTTACAAAAATGACACAAATGGAGAAATAATTAATAAATTATTATGTAGATGATTTTAAAAAGTATTAAGATCATTTATTGATTTGGGAAAGTAAATGGCTGGTGGGTTATAATTATGATAAACACAAGATAATGCATATGGACTATCATAATTTGAATTATAATTTAGATAGGAATAACCTTAACAATGTTATAAAGGAAACGAATCTTGGTATAATAGTTGATCAGTCCCTAACACCATTCAAGCAGTGTGCTGTTACTAATGGTAGGGCAAAAAAGCTTTATTATTCTAGCAGGATGGTTGGCTTTGGAATGGAGCTGCATTCAGATGTAGAAGTAGTAAATTTAAATGAGTTTAAAAGAAGCTTGATAAGTATATGAATAAGGAAACAGTTTTGAGGTTGTTTTTTTAAGTTAATTTAGAGTGTGGAACAGCTGACATGGACCAATAAGTGTCAGGTTGTCTCAAAATATTATTATAGTTGGTGCAGTAACAAGTGTTCAGATGTTAATTTCTACTAATAACCAAAGATACATTTTAATATATTTCATTTAAGCCTGTTCAACTAAAATAAAGTTAGTGACTAAAACTGAATAGTTAAGAGTCTACGAGGGAAGAATAAAGGTTTATATTGTACAACATTTTTATGGCTAGACATTTAAAACCATTAACAAAATTATTTGCATAAAATTATTCGGTACAGGATTCATATTTTTTATAATGCTTAGCAAATCTATTATAAAAATTCCTAAATATGTTTCAGAAAATTGGAGATAAGACACTTACTTTGGGCCTTTATGGGGGTTCCTGTTATGATGCCATTGCAGTTTGGCCACATTAGGATAGATTCCAGCACAGATGACAAATTTTAATAGCATCTGATTTTCTGGAGACACACACAGCAGTTTATGTACATTAAACAGTAACCACCTACATGTCAACACACACAGTCAACAGTAACTAGATTCATACAACAGTACCTATCTACCTAGTTTTCTCTTGTACAAATATTTAGAAGAAATGTATTTAAACAGTTGCAACATAATGGGATGTATGATAAAATGTTTAATAATACTGTTATGGGAAAATATTGTAAAAAAAAGTCTTAAATATAAGTATGAACCTTTCATATCTTTTTGAAGTAAAAAACACTGAATTTGTAGTTGATTAAATTAATGAAAATAGGAAGGAGTTGATATTATTTAGTGTTGTCACTGATTTAATTAATTACAGATTTGCAGTGTCCATATCTATATTTAAGCCATCTATATGTGCTCTCAATAATATTACATATACATGCTGGTCTCATGATGATGACCTAAGAAGGTCAAAACATTGTTCTGTATTTTAATTAAAGTTTGAACACACATACCAGTCATCTTTAAAATACATAATGCTGTGTTTCATCATACATTCTGTCATCATTTAAATCTGTTCTTTCTAAACCTATTATACAAAAACAAAATACTTTTTCAACTGTTAATGTAGTTAGAATATTCTGAACTAACTCTGAAACTTGCAATAAATTGATGTTTTTTGGTATTATCGTGTTTTTAATATTTATTATAAAATTATCAGTTAGTCAAAATTCCTACAGTACTATTAAAAACGAGTGCATTCATATTGCAGGAACTAATCTAAGAAATACCTGAATTTCTGTTAAAATCTTTGTTTAAAATCACAGTGAAGAAACTGAAGTTCGTGAAGATACTGAGCAAACTGTTTCTTTAAATTTGCCAACATCTATATAGGAATAAAAAGTTAGTGTCAAACCAACTGATTACATTTTTCCACAAGTGACAAGTAATGCAATAAGAAATATATTTTTCATTCAAAGATTTTTATAATTACAAGGTTTTGTATTACAAGTTATTATATTACACACCAGTACAGAGCTAAATATAAGAAACAGGCAACTGACACAGTTTAAACAGTCAATGCTAAACATAATAACTATACATTTAATTACCACAAACAAATGAAGAAATATTTGATAAAACTTTACAAATGTTTATCTACAAAAATAGAAATACAGCTTTCTTCTAAAATTCCACAATTAGCATGATTGAAGGATTCAAAACAGCAAGCAAAATTACCTTCCCCACCCTAGATTTAAAGAAAAATCAGTAGAACAGCCAAATAAATTTCCTTTAGTAAGATGTTTAATGAGTCCTGAAGTTAATAGCATTATAGTAATATAATATTGTAGGCTCTACACATCATTAAAGTACATGTTGACATGTCCAGTCAAACTGTCTGATGACTGAACACAGTTTTTAGTGAAAGAAGCAAAAGACTGACATTACATTATCATGTCCAAAATACACCACTCCTCTCTGTTTATTGTCCATCTATCCTGTACACAAGAATAATGGTTTCTTTCAACAGTTCAATCCCACAGAAATCTACAATGTCAAGTCTTGTAACTTGAAAGATATGTCTTCTTGTGTCTTAGCATGGATATTAATTTCATTTTAGTTGCTGGAGTTGTGCAACAGCTGAACAGGGCAACAGACTGTATACTTTATCTTAGAGAAATCATACACTGTTTTCCTACATTCCATACAAAGCCAGTAAGTACTGTGTGAGAAAAGGGAATCCAGAATAATGGTCTGTTAGTACACAATTCACTTTGACTTCTGTATCTATTTTCCCAATTTCTAATTTGTCTTTGATACCATATCTAGTGGCAACCACAAATCCCTTCAAAAAGAGTAAGGACATGTATTAATGTTGGAAAATTTTGAAACATTGACCAGTACAAAATTCTAGAAGACTTGTTACAGTTATCATGGTATATATGCTTTGTAGAGGGTCATCACTCACTGTCATTTTTCCCTGGCTAAGTACTGTTTACTATAGTTGGTTTTCATGTCATTGAAATAACTTGTCACTTTTCAATATGAATCTTCTTCTTAATTATTTCATTCACAGTTGTGAATGGGATACATGAATGGCTTTTGTCACTCACTTTTCTTGCCAGAACTGGATGTAGGTTTCTTTCTGGATGATCCTGCCACACCAAGTTGATTTATAATTCTTTAATTACAATACATATTCTCATTTTAAAAATTCTAAACCCCCATTTTCAGTATATCTATGGTCTGATTGTATCAATATCTTGCATCATTGGAAAAGTCTATTACGTGGTCTTCTGAAAATCAATAAATTGTTGGTGGCTTTTGTTTGCTTACAGTTATTCAAGGACTATCTCCACTTACTGCTCCTAATTTAGAACTAATAAACAAGAGGGAAGGGAAGATAGCTAATCAACACCATCAACTGACAACTCTTGAACTACTCTAATCAAATAGTGGGATTGGCCATCACATTATATTTCCCCTAGAGCTAAATGGATGATCGTCTTTGATTATGGAATTTGAATCTGTGGATGAATGAGTTGAGCACCCATACAACCAGGCCATGTTATTGGTGGTTAACAACCTACAATATGTCAATCAACATTAAAATTGTAGTTCTGATCCATGAAATCCTTATATTAGCCATGATAGTTGTATGACTTCCTGATTTGCATATTCGAAATGTTTGAATACAGCCAACATATCAATACCATGTTCTCCAACAACAGAGACAACAAACAAGTTGGATGTGAATTGTTAATATTTTTTTCATAAAATAGACAGTAGGAAACCATTAGGCTTGTTTGAAATCATTAATTTATTCTCCCCCCCAACAGAAACAACAAGCAGTTTACAGACATGTATACAACATGTAAATATTATTTCATAATACAGACAAGCTAAGCAGATATAACATAATTATCCAGAAACATTTCATACAACAGGTACAAAATTCTCCTGAAAAACACAGTGATGAAAATGTTCCAGTATAGTAAATGGATGTTTCTAAGGCAAGTAATTACATCTTTAATGAAGAAATAAAAAACAAAAAACATTTAACACACTGCCATCTTTTATGAGTACAGCAATAAAAGTGTTTATCAATTTGGTAATCAAAGGACGAAAATTTCAGACATAAGATATGCACCTTCAAAGGTTTGTTTTGATTATGAAGTAAACACACAAGTGGACCAAAGGTTACAAGAAAACTATAATTAATGCTTTTGTGTTCAAATACCAAACATTCAACGGCTTTATACCTTTTAGTTTGAAAAAAGAGCTGACTGATTTATAACCCTAATTCACTGAAATGTTAATGATTACTACAGTTTACATTAAGTGAATATTTCCTAGAGTTCCAATACAAAGCTTTCCAGGTACTTTTCTACCTTAATTTATATCCAAAATATATGATTTCAAATTTAAGTTTTCTGAGCAAGTGAAAAATCGAGGTCAAATATAATTAGAACTTATGACTTTCAAATAATTACCATGCACGTAAAACACAACCAAATTACAATGTCTAGAAGATCATGTGCCTTAGTTCTTTTATTTCATATGCTGGTTACCAAAAGCATAATTTGATATATCTGTTGAGGTATGCCACTAATCCTGTAACATTCAAAATCAGTTACCTCATTTCTTTGTTGCTGCTAGAAGTGCCAAGGGTAATCACTCAACTGCAAATATTATGAGTGCAGAATACTTTTTAGTACAAAGAATTAAAATAAAATTGACAATTTAAATTTGTCAGATATCCAACTCCAGTGTTTGTTTACCTACTACCTTGAATGTCACAATACATCCTTTAACCTTAAACAGCAGGAATGTTTTAGATAGCATAATCAATTGATAATGGCTACCATTAAAGGATTAATAACCAATGAAAGGAAATACAAGCAATTCAGTTGGATAAAGCATCCATCCAAGTAGAATTATAACTACAAATCTCACCTTCTTCAGAAGAAATGTTAACAGATAAATAAGGATGCTTTAAATTCACAACCTTAGGCCATTAACTGTAGTGTAAACCATATGTATGAACTCACATTGAAGGCCTGTACAAGCATAAGATGGTTACTTTTTGAGTTTTGTGCTATTTGTTTACACTTCCAGTCAGCTTGCTCTTCCTTTCCTTGAATAAAAACAAAACAAATCCCACTACCTTAGAAAACCTACAAAAACTTAGTTATAAAGTGTCCTAGTGAAATTACCTATTGATTTCCTTAACTTATAACAAGGTTGAAAATTATTAATTCACTTAGCATCAACATTTGAGGCAGATTTTACAGCAAAACAGAGGAAAATTTGTCTTACAAAAATTCTACATAAGAAAAATAAGTCGAACAACTATAACTGGGTTTTTAAACTTGGAGAATTTCACTGTTCATTTTCTTTAACTTTTCTTTTATTCTAGCAGAGTAAACAGTTCTTTCTATAAACTCAACGTATAAAATAAAACCAGACTTGTAAATAAAGGAGAAAACATGTTTTAATCACAAACAAAAAGTATTGGTTCATTATTCCATACATGATTAAGCTCGTCCTTGAATGAATTACATTCTTAATCCACTTAAAAATATTTCTAAAATTAATAAATATTTGTTAAGGTTTTAATCTCCTTTTTTCTTGGTGTTTACTGACTTGCATAAATATTTGAATTTGTGTATTTACTTAATTTTGTACAAAATGTCAACACATCTCACCAAAGGTATAACAAAAGCATCTTTAAAACTAAGGTTGGCAGCAACAATCAGAATGAGATCAAGACAAGTGAAGATAGCCCCCATCAGAACCATCTTTCCTATGTGAAGGTCCAGAGGAAGCTGGGCTAGATGAAATCCCAGTGGTGTGAGGTTCTCGTCTTCATCCAAGGCATTCTGTAATATAAACCTGTTTGTTTCCAAGCAAAATACTGGAGAATACTCATAACGTTTGTAGCATGCCATGGAGTTGTATAATAAACTGCTATTTAATATGAAGTATTTAAAAAAACAAGCAGGTTATATGGTGAATAACACCACAGGTGTGAAACAACTCGTTTTTATAGTAACAAATGAGACCAAATATATCAATTATAACAATGTTACCAACTTCTCTCTTAACTATTCCTCCACCCTCTTCCAAATAATATTTCAACAATACAGCTAACACTAACAGTATCTTCTTTCTCACTACCAACTTTCTTTGAGCTAATAGTTGGTTGGTTAGTTTGTTTTGTTACCAAAATTTTATGTTAATACTTTATTAATATCTGTAATGTAAATCCAGCTGTATGCAATTAAAGCTGATGGGGTATATACATAATTTCTTTCACAATAAAGTGCATGATGGCCTACATAGAATGATGATAAAATACTATTTTACACTCTTCTCATCTCAAATCCATACAAAGTACATGGAATTATTATTAATAATATCATATGGGAAATCCATTTCTAGCAAATGACAACACTAAGTTCCAAGAAGTAACTGATTCACTCAATATTGTCAATTCAAATTGTTGCAGGAAACTCGGACAGCAACTAAATCTGTTTTTTAGGTTGGCTATTTTGTCACATATGTTTGAGTTAATAAGAATAATGTTCTGTAAAGGCCATTTAATTTGGATGGACTGTTTTGTTGTCCACAATAAGTTTTTAAGGGTGGTCAACTGTCCCAAGAACAGTTGCAGATGGGCTCTTTTTTTAACCCAGCTGGGAAGGCTATGCTTGCTCCTATTTGAAATGTAATCCTGAGAACAATATTTTTAAATAAGCCTTCATAATATTTCTTTCATGACTTACAAAACATCAACTGGAATATGCAACAGACTTGCACAAAAATCCTAACATTACATGGAAACAAATTATAATACATTGATTCATGGAAAAGAAAACATAGCACATACAATGTTATTATTAAAATGTTAATACTTAATATATCATACTCTGGTAACAGAATATACAATATCTCTAATAGTAAAACCCAATTTCATCTAGATATTTTTCAACTATTAATTACTCCAATAACACAGATCAAATCTCACAGTTTAATTATCAAAACACAAGTAAACTAAACAGAAATAACTAATAAGCTTACAGTCTGTTCATACTGTCACTATTATTTCTTACCCTAATACTGTGCAACTAGTGTTAAAGAGATATAACCAGAAGCATAGCCATAATGTGCTACCTCATAGTAAAAATTGTTATTGTTATTTTGAATTAAGCACAAAGCTACACAATGGACTATCTGTGCTCTGCCCACCACAGGTATCGAAACCTGTATTTTAGCGTGTAAGTCCGCAGACATACCGCTGAGCCACTGGGGGGCCATAGTAAAAATACTTCAATGAATTGTAAGAATCTCAGTATAATCTCATTAAATAGTATTTCACTGAAGCTTA
Source organism: Carcinoscorpius rotundicauda (assembly GCA_011833715.1). Classification (NCBI taxonomy): domain Eukaryota; kingdom Metazoa; phylum Arthropoda; class Merostomata; order Xiphosura; family Limulidae; genus Carcinoscorpius; species Carcinoscorpius rotundicauda. The sequence continues at coordinate 113,869,108 of CM022391.1, read as the reverse complement.
AAAAAGCAAAAATCTGTACACCATTATTTAGTAATTTCTATCATTTATTTTACATTGTGAAATTCTAAAATTTTCCCAAGAGATTCCTTTGCTATTTATTTATATCAGGTTTTATTTCTTATCTGAAATCAGTTGCAACTTAGTTGATATCTAATAACCTTTGTTTTAATATTTTATTCTTCCCAATACTTTAGTCACCACTGCGGGTTATAAATCATACAAGTCAAAAACAAAGTATTTCTTATCTAGGATACCTCTCCTTTGAATGTGGTTTACTGACATTTTTGGTTACAATTTATTCAATCATGTTCAATTTACACATTATAAAAACAGTTCATTTTCAATAAATATAAATTTCTTCTATTCTTTTATTTATATGATTGAATTATTAGAATACTTTCTCATCTCCAAACGTACTCACTAAATCTAACTAAGTTTTAAGTAATATATTTTAATATTAGAAAATTTCTCTAACTTTCAGATGCATATAATCCAACACAACATTTTTGAAAATGAAAAGAGCATCTAAAAAAACTATAGAACTGTGTAAAAAGTCCTATATTTTTGGTTTGTTCCTTAGTGTTTTAAATTTATTAGATTCTTTTCTTCAGACCTGTAGAGCCTTAGGTTAGTCACGATTTTTAGAAACCATAAATTACTGCTTCAGTCACTATACTCACTCAACAATGACATGATAAGTTTATAATATTCTCTTGTCAAACTGTATTGAAACATTGTCCATGTTGTCTGAATAGTTGCCAATAAAACCACATGTCACAGTATCATAAAAAGGGGGACAAAGGGTTGCAGTAATGAAAATAAGAGAAGGAAAATTACATTAAGATAGTAAAATAAGATAATATATGAATCATGAAAATATTATTATTTAGCTGTATAGAAATGATAGCTCAAAATTTGTTTTTTCGTTGTTCTTTGCATATTAAATGAATTACTTTAAACAAATGTAATAATATGATAAAATATCACATTTCAAAATTTTTAGTTACAAATTGCTGAAATCATTTGAATTATTACTATTACACTTTAAATTTGGAAATATGATAAATAGGTATGCACTTAGTACATCAATGTGTTTATTATGAAACAACTATTTTGAACTTACAAGTAAGATCAAAATTCTAAAAGTACAAAAGTTTTCTTTTATAATGTGATATAAGAAAAATATATTGACATTTGTGACAAGTTAATTCTGACTAATGTCATTTTGGTAACTTTTGCAAAGCTATGCAAATACCATCCTCCCCAGCTTTCCCTAATTTTTTAACTGATAAACCATAAAGGTAGCTAGCCAGCCAACTGTTGGATTACTCTAATCAAACAGTGGAATCATCACTGGTTTTAACACACCTACAGCCCAAAAATGGGAAAAGCATTTTAGTTACATTACCAACAAGCAATTGGATCCTAAGTAATCCAAAAAAAAAAAAAAAAGGCTATACTTAGACAGTTAGTTTTAATACCGTAATATGCAGGAATATTAATTATTGTCCACAACCTTTATCTGATAAAATGAACAGGTAGACACATAAGTTTTTAACATGGTACCTTGGTCAATGAAATGACTAATATTCTTTTGCTCAGATTAACTACAGTTTACATCATTCGCTTAAGATATCACACAAGCTTTCCTATGAAGAAAACTGATGATTTATGGTAGTCTCTAATTACATTCAATACAATATGTAAAGGAAGAAATTGATCTTTTACACTGAGTACACCTTCCTTAATTTTCAATGGAAATAAATGTCAGTGACTTGGGTGACACTCGAACAATGGGAAGGACAGCATTAAAATTATTTGTACATATTGTTGTACTTTGTCAGCTCTCTTTCTCAAATTAAGCCCTCAGTCTAATAAGCAAAATCTAAGTTCCTTGTTTGGCTAATAAAGTTCTCAAGTTGAACAAGTTGAGTAGTTGTTTATAAACAACATTGTTTTTTTTTAAAATAGTTTAAGTGTGGAATAAAGACTGTTTACACTGATTCCAGTCTCTTTCTCCCAACTATTAATGCAACAGTACTCACTTTCATAAGTGTCTGTCAAACCTCCTGTATTAGATCATATCCAGTTACTTTGAGAGAAATCAGTGAGCCTCAGGATATCACAGTGTAAGTAAGAAGAAAATCTGAAGCCATAACCAGAATCTGCTAATGTCAAGCACACTGTTTTTGTTTTTTTTCAGAAGTACATTCCATTGTAGTCTCCCAAAAGTCTTGTACTGCCTTAAGCTCCTTTGATACTGTGTATTTACTAGAACAAATTCCACTTACCTTTACAGTAAAGGAGATGACATTATGAAATACACACTTTTACTCTTGATAGTGACCCTAAAATATATGTAAACTTTTTTATCTAAGTTCAAGCTATGGCTTAACAGTGAATTAAGTTCAAAAGCATAAGAAGGTACTTTATTTTATCATACAAAAAGAATTACTTGAGTTACTCACACCCTATAATTATATAACTATCATCAATGAAATGATTCAAATTAAGAAATATTTATGTACCTTTTAGCTCTAAGAAGTTTTTAAAACTTGGTTTTAACATGTGTAATTTTCTTCACTTATAATTTATTCAAGTTTTCCTTTCTAATTCTTTGTCTTATTATTTATGCTGATACATGAATCTACACTCTGGTGTAAAGTGAACCACTGCTAAAGAGAAAAAGCTTTCATAGTGTGTGGATTGCATGGCAGAAAAAGTACCTCTTTTCTTTGTAACAAAGCAACTAGAACCAAGATAAAAAAATTCAAATAACATATAATTTAATTTCAATGACATATACTGAAAGTTAATTGGTTTAATTAGATTTGTAACACAACAGTACCACACACAGAAAGAAATTTAAGATTGGTGTGGAAAGTATAGGGTTCATATTCTATACTTTTAAATTTCAGATTTAATATTCAATTGTGGTAACTATTGTATGTTACTGTCAGCTTAAATTACAAAATGTCTGTAAAAGACAGAATATAGAGCATTGTATTACCTTACATTATTTACATATCACACAAAACATACTTCTCCTGTGCTTCTTTTTTTTTTCTTCTAAAATTAATTACAGTATCTGTAGATTAAAAATAACATTGGAAATACAGCTTACGAAAATAATTAAAATCAACCAATTACCTAGAGGCATAACAAGTAGACAATGTTTTAACCCACTTTTATCTTTATCAAATCTAAGATTTTTCAATTTGTAAATGTTAATCTAAGCCGAAGGGAGTAACCATACTAGCAGTCTTGTCTATTTTATTACTGCTCACAAGGTACTTTTTTGTGATATTGGACAACTGGTGTCCACAATAAGTCTTTGCTAAGGAATGTTTGTTTCTTTTCTGATAAAAGGCTTTATAAATAATTCAGATTCTCTAATTTCCTTCTCTTACAGTTATTCTGTAACTGTTACAGTCTACATGGTATTTTGTTCTGCTGAGATATTTGGAACAAGTTGAAGCTGTAGTTTTCATGAGATGGCCAAGCCATCTATTACTTGCATACAGATAAAATGCAGACTTTGTGAAGATATTCTGAAGTAGATTGAAATGTTGTCTAATTATTTGAACAGCCACATATTCCATTTTAACAAACTTTCTGCTATCTACTACTTACCATGTGTTTCAAACAACATACCTTCCAGCTCTGCCCCTACGTTGTCGGGCATTAGCTAAGGCAATCCATTCTGGTTTGAGGGTGACAATATTATTCTCAACATCAAAGCTATGATATTGATTTTTCCACTGTCTATCACAAACATTACATCATCAATAGTTATGCTACAAAAAGAAAAAAGTGCTCTTGAATTTTTGGAAGTAATAACTTGAAGTAGTGGGAGAACTTCCAGCTACATTTCATTTATAACATTTGAATTAAGAACAAAATATAAAACATGTATACAAGATTAAACAATTTTAAAAGGATAAACAAAAGCAACAGAATCACAAAAATACGTCATATGTAGAATAAATAAATTTTAATTTTAGCATAGAAAATGTTTAACAACTTATACAGTTCTAACTTCATATTTTATTGAGTATGGTGTGTACGAGTTAGCTTCAGAAATACTTAAGTGACATTATATGTATACATGGTCCATCCAAGGTAGAACATCCACATACACTGCTGGCCAAAATCTTAAGACCAATGAATATGAAGAAAAAAAAATATGCATTTTGTGTTGTTAGACTCGACCACTTATTTGAGTAGAGCTTCGAAAGATGAAAATATGAAAAGGGGAAAATAAAAAATTTTTTAGCATTTAATGGGGAAAATGTAAACATGAAAAACTAGCTGGTCAAAAGTTTAAAACCATACTAAAAAGAGGTCCTCCTAAACAGGGTTGGAAATGCCCAACAAGAGGTCTCAGTAGTGAGTCATTGTGAATAACTTCAAACATTCGCTTTGGCATGGTCGATATAAGCATTTGCAGAAGGCTGGCTGGAATGTTATTCCAAGTAGTGAAGATGGCTTCACAAAGATCATGCATTGTTTGGAATTGACATACATTTCTCATTTCTATAGACTTTCTTTGCCATCCACCCCCAAACATTTTCAATGGGGTTCAGTTTGGGCGAACACTCTGGATGGTCCAAAAGAATCACGTTATTTGCCATGAAAAAGTCCTTTGTCCTGTAGGCATTGTGGATTGCAGCATTGTCCTGCTGAAAAATTCAGTCAATTCCACACGAGCGAGGGCCTTCAGTTAATAAGGATGCTCTCTCCAACATGCCAACATAGCCAGTTGCTGTTTGATGCCCCTGTATAACCTGAAGCTCCATTGTTCCATGGAAGGAGAAAGCACCCCAGATCATGATGGAACCTCCTTCACTGTATCATGTAATAAATGTCTCCAGTGGGATATCCTTATTGTGCCAGTAATATTGGAAACCATGATCCACATCCAGGTAAATTTTTTCTGATCAGAGAATAAAACCTTCATCCACTTCTCTACGTCCCATGTTTGGTATTACTCAAAGTTTAACCGAGCTATTTCATGGTGTGGAAGGAGGCGTGGCCTTTCAATACATTTACAGTTTTCAAAGCCTTTCTCTCACAGATGCTGTCTTATTGTTCTTGAGCTGCATTCTGCATCCATAAGAGCCTTAATCTAGTTCGACGATCGACTGATGTCTTGCTGGACAACACATCAAATCTTCAATGCTGGCGAAATTATCTCGAGCCAACCACTTGAAATTCTCATTCCATATCCCTCAAGGTCTTTTGAGAAATTTGAAACAGCAGTTTTACTACACTCAATCTCACCAGCATGTTGAGAGAAACCTTGCTTTTGCACCTCAACAATTCTGCTATGTTCAAACTGTCAACTTTTCAGTCTTTGCTATGTTTAAACCCAATGTAACACAAGAGATGTCAGTGGGAGATGTTGACAATGCTAATGCTTGAACACAAATGACTAAATTTTGTTACGTATTTACTGTTTAACGCTTCCGATCAGACTTCCCTTGGTATCAAAACATTTTCAAGAGTGTTTAGTTTGGGCAAACACTCTGGATGGTCCAAAAGAATCACGTTATTCACCATGAAAAAGTCCTTTGTTCTGAAGATGAAACTGATCTATGATGTACAAAATTGAGTAATATAGGCAAAAGAGAGTAATTGGAAAATTGCAGCTAGTCATCACTACCCTCTGCCAACTCTTGGGCTCTGCTTTTTGCCAACAAATAGTGGAATTACCTATCACTCAAAAAATCCCCAGCACATTTAGTGAGATGAAGATGAGGGATGCCTCCGTGAGCTGACAACTTCACCATGCCAAGCTTTGATAGAATTTATCTGTTGTTCTTTTTTGTATGAATGATACTGTGACCAATAAAATGTTCGTTCCACAAGGAACTTGATGCATCAATATTTATAAAAGACTTAATGGATTTCATTCAATAAATTTGAAGTTAATACCTTTAACTGTTTTGTTAGGTTAAATATACAAATGGCAGATTTACAAGTTATTTTTAATGTAATAAACAAACTTACCTAGTTCAGCAATGTTTGCAGCCAAAATTATTTTTCTAATGTCAGGTGGGGGTCTGTTGAAAACCGCTTTTTGATTAACAGTAGGCATAAGGGAGTGGAGGGTAATAATCAAGTACCTTGCTGAAAGATTATAAAACAAACCAAGGCTCAAAACGTTTTTTTTGCAGTAATTCTACAAAACATTAAATATTTCAGTGAACACATTATGCTATGAATATATTCACAACATCCAAAATTAATAATTATAACAAATCATCCATTTAAATAATATTCCCTTTTCAAATAGTTTTTGAAATTTATGGAGATAGAGTTGGCTTATTTTCATCCAAGGATTAATCCCCCAAAGAATTATATGCCCAGACTCCATCTCCAAATAACAAACTTATTCCCATGTTAAAATAATTCTTGAATATAAAAACAAATGCACACAAGTTATTAGATCTTTCACAATAAAAATGAAGAAAATCACATAGAAATGTTAAATAATTACTTCTTTTTCCTAAGATTAAAACACTAACAATACTACTTTAATATTTATGTCTCTTTATAATTACATTGAGTTTCAAACAAAATTTAAATATTATAGCATTTATTCTTCTTGCAAAGAAATCATTAAAGCCCATTCCATTATTAATACTCAGAAAGTTTAAAAATGAAGGAGAACAAAAGTTTTGAAACATCTCTTCACTTTAACATCGAATTTGTTCAACACAACCTAACAAACTGTTTAATAATGTAATCACTACAAATTATTCAACAAAGAATTACAAATTAAATGAATGCTGAAATATAAAACATTTAACTAACATGTTTGGAGAAATATCTTCTTCATCACAAGACCCAAAACTGTTAGTATAATGGTTATGATTGGACACTAGGCCTATCTGTAAGTAATACCTACAAGGTATTGTTTCTAAAATAGCAAGGAAATGTTTCCATAGCATGTGTAGTTTAGAGCCTTCATTACATTTCAGTGTTATTTTTTCTTAGTTAATTTGATTATTTGATGTTATATTGTTATTTCAAATGTTGTTTACATTTGAACTTTTGTCTTAATTAAAATATGTTCAGAACTGAAAAAAAAACAAGCAATACAGTCATTATTTGACTAATTATGACTTTTTTTCCCCAATATTAAAGATTTCAAAACTTTAAAAGCATTGGATAACAACAGAGCAACTTTGTTTAATAAAATCACAGTTAAATATTACAAAACTTTAAAAGAACAGAGCAACTGTTTCAAATAAAATAGTTAACAGAACATTAAGCTAAGTAGCTACATTTCATCAGAGAAACAAATCAAAGTCTTATGTTTGCAGTTGTTACATTTATATTGCAAAAAATTACATAGGTTCAAAAATTATACGTAACTTACTGATAACGGCTGAATATATCTGTTTTATTCATGAATAAAAAAGATACATTTTTAATACCGTAATAACAATAAAATATGCTCTATAAAACAATAATTGTATTACATCACTATCTACAAAACCTTTAAGAGGCTACAAAGTTTAATGCCAAACGATATTCAGGTTGATTGATGGGAATAAGAAGTTTGTAGTTCCTTGAATTACAGTAAATGAAAACTTGCATTCTCCATTCAAAACATAATTGGTCAATTTTAATATTCCAGAAATTTAAAGTAATGCTGTGCCATAAAATTAAAAAAATTTCCATCAGTAGTCAACAAAATATACTTTAAATACTAGTTTGAGTATATGGTGATATATTTTGTATACAAGATGTAGATCATGAGCATACACTGGAAGCCAAATTTTACTTAAAAACGAGACTTATGGATCATTCTGAATTTTCTGAAGTAAGATTCCAGTTGTACAATATAAAATAGATCCTTTTTCTCTTGGTAGTTTGCTGTATAAACGTTAAAATCAATATATTCAAATCAGCTGCAACAAAAAAAATCTCTCCATAAACTTTAATGTTAAAAAAATTTCAAATATGATATATATATATATATATATATTATATATTACATATTACATCGTTTATGTAGAGATAATTTATTTGAATCATCCTAAATATACAGAAAAAAATTTATATATTTAGATGTTTTTGAAAAAAAATTGTTTACAGACACTTTCCAGTATTTGATGTTTTACTTGAAAATAAAAAACTAGCCCAACAGATGCTGGGTTCTTTTGTTGTTCCAAGATGTTTTTCTTTGTTCACTATGTTGATTTCAGAATTTAATCCAAGTTTATTTAGTGTGGTATAAATCATATTTAACCCACAAATCATTTATCTAAGTAAGCCTTTTAATAACTGAGAAAAACACTCTAATTAGAACTTTACTTTTTCCTTGTAAGGATACTAAGGCAGTAAATATTGTGATATATCACAATTATGGTGGCATGACAATGACACAATATGGTTGTTATCATAACGACAGACATTCACGAAGCTAAAGACTTGCACCACGCTGTTCTTTATTACACAGTTTATTTTTTGTTTATTTATGAATAATAAATTATGGTTATTAAACAGGTTTCAAAAATAAAAATAAGATTCACATTAACTGTGATCATGATGTATTTTGTCACATGAATGACCTTTTCAAATACTTCAAAAAGTGCTTTCCTCTTTGCATATTCATATTCTAGTATATGGTTATCACACTACTTAACACAAGAAACTTAAAACAAACTAACATTAAACTAAACAAGTAACATTATTTCTGTTTTATTCACTGGAAAATGCATTCTAAAATATTCAAATCTGAGAGAATATTACTATTTAATAACACATATTGGGAAATTTCTAGTCGATCGTGATTTGACTATGCTTAGAATTCTTGAAAACTGTTATAATTTGGAATTGGATATGTTAACATGAATGTCACTGTATGTGCATGTGGGTTAAAGGGTCAGATCAAATACCTATCATTCAGGTATAACTATCCCTAATTTCCAACTTCTTCTCAGAGGAGGCCAGTCAACCAACAGTAATGGATACCCTTTGAGCTGTAAACAGCTCTTTGAAACAAATAATGAGTGCAACTGATTTTTTCTTAGAACATCCTCAGCTAAAATATGAAGAATGTTCAGCAATATGTTTCAGACTGATGATTCTTCAATTGACAGTTCAACTGCTAATCATTATAACTTGTCTAGCCCCTTATAATGTAGAAATATTTATAAATCAGTCTCATTTTGTAACTATTACACATATTATAAATTATCACTCTTGACTTATAAATTACATTTTACAGAGCACACCTCAAATTTATGCAGGCTGACTTTTTTCTTATGGTTTTCCACTCAAAATACAGATTTAAAATCTGTTTACGTATATAAAAACTTAGATAAATAATCTTATAAATTAGCTTGGACTTTTCAACATCTCAAATTAACAATGTTTACAATATTGGTTGGCATAATTCAGTGTTGCAAATGCCAATGTTTAATTGTCGTGTACAAAAATAGATGTAAATAATAGCGCACAGTGGCAGAAAAGAAAGCAACCAACCATTATAACATAAAGAATTATATACCAGGTTATGTCTGCTCAATTGTCTAATACTACAACACATACAAATTATGACACACATGAAACATGTGGCACTTCATTTACCTGATTTTTGCATTTACTCAAAGTTGGAAAAGATGTTTGTAGATACTTAAAATGGAGTATTCTCTTCCAAGAAATTTTGAAATGAACCACCACTTACTACCATCAAATTAACAAAATCATTGAAGCAAAACTAATATTGTCTGATATCTACTTGAAATGCAACAAGTTTGTCCTAGTTTAATACAACTTTAGCAACTAAAATCAAAACTATATTTCAGTTTCAAGATAAAAAGAGATTTGTAATTTTTGGTGGGTTCACCACAAATCTTCTGGTGAACTGTGATGTAAGTGAAACAGCATAGAAGAATACCTTCATTACAGAATGCACAGTAATTCAATGTGGCACTTTGATCTGACATGATAATCAAAATGACCAAAAATATATCATTAAAATTCAGCCTAAGTGAAATAGAACAAGTTTCATTACGGAAAAATGCTCTCAAAATAAACAGTAACATCATCACTATCTTCAGAATGTGCAATGACATGGTGAAGCAAGAACCATAGATGGTAAGCTTTATTCCTGATAGAATTAATAGATGGAAACTGATGGCAATGACACAATGAAGCCAGAATTGTAGACAGTAAGCTTTATTCAGGAGAGAATTAATAGCAACTGATGACAATGCGAGGAGGTATCTTTTATATCCATCATTCGAGTATCAATGAGTAGTAAGGATCCACTACACAGATTTTTTAAGGACAAAACTGAGAAAGAAATATCAGCTCAATTATAAGTCACATCAATGAAATGGTAAATGTAAAAACAGTTTGTGAAATATGATCTTTACAATCAGAGACAAAGCTATATTCCTGGCTAACATGACTGTAGTTGTAGGTGACAGAGAAACCATCAACCAGGCTTTACTTCATATCTTAGGAAACAATGAATTTTATTTTTTAAGGTTATAGGCCATAGATCACTTAAAACAATTATGATTGCAAAAGATGTTGCTATGCCAGTGGAAGAATTGAACCCAATTTTAATACACCGCTACACTAATTGCTTCATACTAACAGCTGTCGATTACCAGAAACATGTCACATACATACATAAACATTAACAGTGAGAACTGAACAAGACATTCAAGTGTTGGCTTAAGGTTTACCAAAATTACCAGGTTTTGTTTATTAGGTGTTTTGGTAAAAGGCAGTTATAGCAGTACACCAAAACTCATTCAACTTGTGCACAGATCTAAGAGGAGACAGTGGAAGATCTAAAAGGAATCACAGCCAAGTTAGTAAGCAATTCTGCAGATGAGAGAAATTAAAAGTCCTTTCTTTGCAAACTAAAGAGAATGACTGTATGGCCAGCATGCTGTGTCATATTGCTAAATACTGCACTAAACCTCTCATTAGTCTCCTAAAGAAAATCCTTCAGAGACAACAAAAGTTACTGGACAAAGCCTTATGCCTCTCATCGACAAAATGTCTCTTGATGAAACTTCATAGGTGAAGACCATATGGAAAACATCAAGCTTAACAGAGTTTCCCAATTTCTCACTCACTAAAATCATAAAGTACCCACTTTGAAACTGAATCAAATGTTTACAGATGAAACATATGCCACTTCACGAAACAGATAATTAGAAACAGAGGTGCAACATTTTACCAGAAAAAGCTCATCTGTAATGATTCCAAGAACAAAACCAGTTGACCAATAAGATATTATGTTCATTTAGAGATAATGTTTCATCCTGTAGTTGAATAAACATTTGGAGATAATCTAAAACCAGGTATACCACCATTTTCGTAAGTGAAGGATGATACACAGAAGAATGGGAGCAGAAATAACCAGCAGTAGACATACATTACAGCAAAACACATTTTACAACCTTTGGTACAGTCATATGAAGATGTATTTCAGACACTGTGTGCATCACTGGGGATTATGTTAAGTTTGCCATTTCTGTAACTGTACTAGTATTTAAATGAAATGTTATAGATTGAGAAAGACATCTTTCAACTGTTCAATTACAAATAACAACTAATTAAATTGATTGTATTTAAACTGATGTTATGAATTAAGTTATACATAACGTAAACTGAAAAAGGTGATTTTACAACAGTAACTCCTAAAACTTCATAGAATATTTTTTTTTTATTTAGTCAGTTATCTTCTAGTCACAAAAATCATTTAACAAAAAGCATTATGCTGAGTACTACCATTCTAATCGGATCTGATATCCAATGCTGCTATTTTTCCCACATGATTCTGCCCTTTCTTCTGCAACCTGTTCTGCTACCTGATAGAGAGCTAACCAACTTTATCATACAAGTTTACTTCACTGCAGTAGATGTTATGTGTGTGCATATGAATAAAATTAATTTTATTTACTGTGAATTTAGCAAATTTAAAGAAAACTACAAAAACAAAATACCTGTAATTTTATTGAGTTATATTTCTTCACTAAGGTGACCAAAACTCTCCTATTTCTGGGGACAGTAAACACTGTCCTTGCAAGAAAAGCAACCCAAAAAACTGTTCTCATTAAAAAAAAACAAATCACCCCAAAATTCTGCTCCTTTTGTTCTTTCTTATATTTATCAATAAACATTGTCCTGCAATTGTACAGTTCAAATTTCCCAATGCTGACCTTAAATTTCAAAGTTTTTCTGCATCTTTTTTTTCAAAACAAAAAAGTAATAATACACCAACCTTCTTCAGTACTGATGGCATGTGGAATTATGGTGAGCACAGGTATAGAATTATTATTAGGAGTATTCTTTTAACAAGTGTTTCCACTTTTAGTTATAAAAATATGGTCACCTTATAATATAATTATAAAACTTGAAAAGCAAAGACTACCACAGTGGTTTTGTCACTTTTTTTTACAGTTCTTTGCATATTTTAAAAAGCTTATTTAATAAAACAGTATAGGAAAAAATACATTGCATGGAAAGAATAAATAAAATACTCATTATTCAGAATATTTATTTATAACTTCCAAAACTTTCTAAGTAACTGTTAAAATTACTTTTAAAATAATATCACAGTTGCCTGAACTGTCCCCTTAAGAGAGTTTTGTACATTTTTCATAACAAAAATACATTTTACACAATTTCAGTTTTAATAACAAAATTATTTACATTACAGAGGTAAAAAAATTGCTGAAAATGAAATAAAAAATAAACAGAACTAAAACTTAAACCAAAAAGACTAGCTTTACAATGAAATCTAAAAATAATAAACAAATGAAGTGATCATATTTCAATAATATACACCTTTCTTAATTGGCATTTTCTACTTTGCCACCATCTGTTCATTATCCAATTAAAACTTTAAAAAAGTAATTTCATTTTGTCTGAACTTAGAATTTTGTTCTTATGACAATAAAGCATCAAATTAATAACTTTTACAACTTTTGTGTCATTTAAAAAAGAATTATTAATTATCCAACAATTTCCTTGAAATTCAATGAACTGATCCTAATTTGTGTATTATATTCACTCAACTTACAGAAGGTGCACTATTATGTCTTGGTTGAGTGCACACAATGTGACAAAGAACCCTTTCCTTTTTGAATATAGTGGTCCAGAAGAAACTGTGTCACCTGCAAACAGATTTAATTGTATATCCATGATAAATTTGATAAAACTAAGATTCAAAAATAAATTTATATTACTATCACATAAATTTATTTCTATGTAAAGGAAAGAGTTTTACATTTGGATTTCTTGCCCAAGTGGTAAGAATAATTACAAAGTTATTAACAATACAATACGTAATTCTCAGAAGAGTACAAATCAAATAAACTATAAAATACTACCTTGCAAAGTAGAACATAAATCCTAAACTGTACTTGATACTTTTCTATGTACCCAATTCTTATAAAATAACCTTACATAATACAAAAATATTGTACAAGCCCGAATTCATTATGTTTTGATTTCACAACTATGTGCATGTGTGTTACACACTAACCCATAAACCTGAATGAGTAGTGTACAATAAAGCTGGATACTTACTTCATTTGTTGATATGAGCATTAGTAACTCCAGTTTAGTGTCAGGTAGACATAATCAATTAATTGGAATTAAACTGATCAATGTCAAGAAAATAGACAACTGATGAAAATTAAGATTTCTGATTATTACTGTTTTGGATTGTTCTACCTATTCAAGTAATTGAAATATTGCCATTATAGTTTCTCACTAAGTTCAATTAATTCAAGGCTAAGTTTGTGTAATTAGTGTGTGCATGACTTAAAAAAATAAGACAATCCAGACTAGTTTTTCAATATTTTCAACTAATGTGAATGTGCAAGATAAGGGTTGAAAATTAAGAGAAACACATCTAAGTGGGAGAGAATATAATTGAAAAGTGATCCTATGCAGAAAAAAGATATTGTAACTCAATCTCGCAATGAGAAAAGATAGACAAAACACTCCTGTAGAGTGGCATGTAGAGCGGCTAGAAAATGTTAGACTGCATTAAGTCAATTACATCCAAAACCTCCTTGCAGGTTGGTTACCTTAAATCCAGGAATTGGGGTTTAACACCCATAGATTCCTGGGTATGACATGAGAATTATTTTCCATATACCAATCAAAAAATGACATCTGAAATCGTAAGGATGTCTATTGCATGGAATCAACTTCCCCAGCTGTGGCACAGGCCAAGCCCATCCAAAATGTAATAATATCACTGCAAGAAGAGAACAAGGAATAGTCAAAAATAAAAGTGAAATAATCCTGTGTACCACCGATGTGACCCACAATACAGATAGGAGGCTTGTGGTTCACTCTAATCCAAAACCTCGTCATGGGGGTACCAACATCCAAACAAGGGTAGAATAATGGCTCTCAATTGAAAGGGTGAACTACAGATTTAATGACTCAACTCCAATGTTAATGTAAGTAGTACTGGAAGCTGAATGACTCTTGCTATCTTTTTTGCAGAACCCATTCAGGAGGGTGCCTCCACAGTCAATCACCCCATAAGTAACCACTACAGAATCATCCACATGAAACATCAGTAGACAATGACAGGTAAAAATAAAGAAGTAATGCAGTGCCAAATATCTGGCTAAAACTTCTAGAACATTAATATGCAAGACAAATTCATCTGCAGACTAACTGTCCAAGGTTTCCTGGTAATTGGTTCATGCCATGAAGGGATGCATCCATGAAAAAAATGTAGACCCAGATGTGAAGGATGAAATAGCATGCCTGTAAACACATGGGTTTTTGCCAAGCCACCATTGCAAACTGACTCTCAGGCAAAGAAGAAGGGAAAAGAGAGTGGAAAGTAGATACTAAGCATAGTTGAGAGGGACTAGTGCTGTCATGGAAAACCACATCTCAAAAAGTGATAGAACTTCACAAGCAGTAAGTGAAGGAGCCATTGAACAAAAACAAAAGCAGTGTGTAGCTGACATTCACGTTCAAAGTTCCCCAAATGAACCAGATATTGGATGAGTCAAAGGAATGACTTCTCCAATTGATCAACCAGCCCACCTAAACTGCACAGAAAGGAGTTGATGGGTATAAGTGGCTGATTACTGCTCAAAATTAGCCTGATAGAGTAAGTCATCCATGTAATAATGCAATTGCATCTCCAAAGCATGAATAAAATGAGGTTAACCTGAAGATGACCTAGGAAGGTTGAAACTTTCTTCTTTCCTTATCAAGGAAAGTGTTAATACCCATACCAGATGTTCTAAGATACTTTTTTTTTTTCAAATGGGTTTCTCATTATCAAGAATTCCAGTGAGTCTGATTACACGCAGCTTTACGTATCGTATAATTGTCGATACAGTGACAAAGAAATGTTCAGAAAACTTAGTCTCTGCTATCACAGAAGTGTCCTCAATGTATTTTGCACATGATCTAAATAAAGTATGTTGTGGGGGGAGGGTATATAAGTGCAATTGACACAATGTGGCTGCAAATGAATGACACTTGCTATGGTTTTAACAAAACAAGCTCAAACTACAGAATTACAGCAAGATGTTTAGGAATACCCAAACCATTGATAATGAAGACATTAAAGAGGTTTGGAATATATGGCAAGACAAGATTTCATATTGCCTGCCTTTACATCAGTTGATGGTCATGGTAATATCATTGTCAAAACTGAAACCTTTTACACCTTTCTTAAAAAATAGATTCATTTAATAGCTAATACACCCTTTCCAAATAGCTTATAAAAAATTAGAAACTTGTAGATGCTAATAAAAAACAACAACACCTCCTCTTCAGGAATTCAAAGTTTTCCACCAGTGACCTTTGACTCCAAAATGAGTTCACTATTTTAAGGTTATGTTTCAGCCAACACATCCTGATAATTAATGTAATAGACATTTTGGTACAAGAATTGTCAGAGATGAAAAGTGTGTGCTAACAATCATCTTAAAATGTTTAATTTTCCTTCTGTTGATAAAATAGCCAAATATTTTTTGAAAAATTAGAGTTTGGTGTCCCTTGACTGTCACCATGAACATGAACTTCTGCTAGTTGACATGTTACGTCATAAGCAGAACAGATGAGGAATGTTAAGTTTTGTTGGTATTATTTACAAACACCAGTATCAGAATGTCCACTACTGGTGCTCATTGAAGTCTAGACATTGATCTTAAAAGTTTAAAACATTAGAATTATGTCCTAAATTATTGTGATGAATCGAATGGAAAAATTTGTTCACTACATAAAAGGGAACTATACATGTATTACACAAGGATAATTTGTTTTCCTGAGTTGTTTTCCACATCCAGTTTCTCCAATGACCACAACTGACTGATTTCCTTCTATTAATCAAACAATTTCCTGTGCATATATAAAACAGTTTCAACTATTAAAATTAAGTGATAAAAATGTAAAAAAAAAGAAAAAGAAAACTATACTTCTTTTGTTACATGTATAGTTCTACAAGTACATCACAAAAAGTAAAAGTTTGATAAATCAAATATTAACAAAAGACATCTCTTTGATTATCAAAAACTTTTTTCTTCTATAGAAGACTTAATTTTGTAGGTTCTCACATTAACCAAATATATTTTAAAGTAATCACAGATGGATCATTAACCAACACCATCTTATTTTCAATTAAACAAATAGATATTTTGTTTGACAGATATACAAATAGGTTATGGATTCATCTAATTATAAAAAGCTGGTTAAGGAAACTATTCAGATTTTAGTCTACTAGACAAAGAACACACAATTCATGAAGTACAATATAATTCACCTACTTTTCTCATATTATGAGAAGGAAGTTTTTTCAGAATTCAAACATCTTCCGATACTTGGAACTTTGCATATTTTCTAATAAATAAGTTTTAAGCTTTAGATCTAAACTCTGATCACTCTGAATGCAAGTTGTACTTGAATCATGCACTTTTTGCCATCCTTCTTCTGCATGCAAACTTCCACTGAGGTGCTTTAGATAACACTTCCTAGATTGTTTTTTTCCCCCTAGAATCCAACTAGTTCATTGAATCTTCTTGACAATTACATGATGCTGTAGATGAACACTGTCCTGTCATTTCTAACTGGTAATATGATGGACTGAAATCTGAAGTTTTTCTGCAGGAGATTGCAAACATACTGCTCATGATAAAAATCCATTGATACTGTTGATCTCTAAACACAAAATAAAAAGCATTACTTATGTTGAAAATAGTATCACTGAAATGTTACAATCACATAACTGGTTGGTTGGTTTGGAGTTTCATGACACAAAGCAATTAGGCTATCTGTGTTAAATATCCAGTAAAAAGTTAAAAGAGTAAAATTATGTAAATTCATAAAAAGGAATCAAGGTAAAACAAAACAATTTAATTTTTGAATTAAAAACTTCAATAGCATTAAATCCAATTTTTATATCAAGTCTACAGCAGTAAGAGAGAAAGTATAGTAACACAAGTTTTAAAGGACTTTCTACAGCATAATTTTATCATAACTCGCCAGGATGACTAATGGGTAAGTTCAAACATCAGCATTAGTCCTGCTTAAGTTATTTGACATCACAGCTGTTTTTTTAAATTTCATATCAAATTAGTACTTTAATTCACCAAAGGAAATCATATTAAACAAAAAGGTCTAATTTATAAATTAAAAATTTAAATAGCATTATAAAGATCATTAGCCTTTTTAAAACTAAAAACATTTGTAAGGTGGACAATGTCACCATCGCCAATTACATGCTCCAATGTTATGGATAAACCTTGAGACAAAACATGTCTAAAATGATGCCATCATTGACAGTCATAACAAGAGAAAGACAGAAGAATGTGACACATTGTGACCTGGGTGTCACACAGACAACACACTAGTGCAGTCTCAGATAAAAGAAAATGATGAGTTAAACAAACTGATCAATGTATAGTCTAATTAGGGCAACTTCCTCTTTACAATCCTTATGGAAGCAAGACAGCCAAAGTTCAATATGGGGTTTTATTTGGAAAAGCTTGTTTTCATGTTGCTCACTCCAAGTGAACTGCTAACTGGCACTGAGCCAAGCCTTGAATACAGAACCATAGCCTATATGTGAAATAGGCACAGCAGTGATAATGCCAGAGCAGAGAGACTTAGCTGCAATGTTGCCAAGCTAGTTTCCATGAACACCAATGTGGCTTGGTACCCAGAAGAACTGGATAGAAGTAGATGTTAAAGAAAAATGGGCCAGTCAGTTTTGAATATCAGAAAGAACAGGGTAAGAACTAATGTGAAGCAATTCCAAGACCAGTAGAGAATCAAAAGAGTTAGTATAAATAGTGCTATTTGAGTACTGCTTAGCTTCTATGTGATCCAGGGCAAGAGATATGGCACACAGTTCAGCAGTGAACACTGAAACTGTACAAGCAAGTTTGTGTGCAACCACAACAAACCGTGGCAGAACCAAGAGTCACCTAATTTTGAACCATCCATATAAAATGGGAATCAAAGGATCGTTCAAAAGGTGTTCAGCAAATAAAAGATTGTACTTCCAATCTGGAGTATCTGCTTTTCTCAGATGACTTAAAGAAATGTCACACTTGGGGATTGTAATAAGCCATGGTGGAATGGGCTGACCAGTGGATACAGCAATGTTATCCAAGGACAGACCCAATTCATCCAACTGCCACTGGATACAAAGGCCAAAAATAGCAATGGCAGATCACCTGTTATGAAAAAGTGTTGTCAACTGAGGAGGGAAAATAATCCCAGGTAGGATGCTCTGGTAAGAATCAAAGTTTCAAAGCAAATATTACAGACAGCTGCAAACAGAGATGTAGAGAAAATTCATGAGACTGTGTGTAAGCTCTGAACTAGGGAAGTGCAGAATCAAAGTCCCTGATGATAAATGGAGTCCAACATCTTCAAAGCCAAGATCCTGGCAGAGCCATAGAACAGTTACCCAAAGTCTAGTTTTGATTGAATAAGAGCACAACATATCTTTAGCACAAAACATCGATCCACTCTCCAAGTGGTAGAAGAGAGAACAAGGAGGATGTTCACTGCTCTTGTACACTTTACTCATACTGCTTGACGTGTGGTGAAAAGTTTAGCTCATGGTCAAAGATTAACCTCAAAAGCTTTGTCTCAAGAACCACAGGTAGCACAACTTCACAGACACGGAGTTCAGAATTGGTCAATATTTTTGACAAGTTTCAAAAATGTTTCCTGTGAGGAAAGGCATACAGGATGGTAAGAAGTAAGTGCTTTGATGTCATCTAGATTAGAATGTAAACCTCAACAGTTTCATTGTATCAAAGTGGCTATTTATGTGTAGGTGGGCAGAAATCCCTTCTATTTTACAACATCTTTTTTCTTTATTTGAGGGAGGTCTATCAGTTGGGTCAATTAGGCAATTCATTGGAAGAAAATTCCATCAACTGATAGTTTTGCATCTTGGGGTGGGAGAAGATGCACCCAATGAAATACCTATACCTGGAACCAAAGGAAGTGAATTTTGTGGTTTGCTGGAATAAATGGTAGGAACAGAGATAAGTGTTTATGTTGATTCATCAACTCTCTTAATCATGGAGGTTGAAAGACTTTTCACATGGTTTGAGAATGGTTCTTTCAGAGGCACAGAGAGATCCATCTGCAGTCCCACTGTAGGAGTGGAATGAAGTGCAGTGGCATACGTCCGAGGTGAAGTGGTGGACATAACTTTTGAGCCTCAAGGTAAGTAATGTTTTGAATTGTTTTCAAATGCTACACCTCTTTTTCTTCCAACCACTTAGAGCAAGAGTGAAAATAGGATGGGTGAGAGCCATTAAAATTAACACAATGAGGGTCTGTTTCCTTGCCACTGCAACAAGCACACCTCGTGAAAAGCTTCTGATAATTTTATGATTACAAGGACTTCAAAACAGATGCAAGTACAAGTACACTGTTTTTATAAACACTTAATGTAAAGAGTATCAACCTCAATAAAATAAAAACACTCTAGCAAACTTTGCATCAGTTGTGAATCTGATGTGTTATAAAACAATAAATTAGAACAGTATAACAAAACATTTGAAGTCAAATTAGTATCTTTACCACAACAGTATCTTTTTAAATACAGAGCTTCTAGAATAACCCAAAATAACTAATCACACACAACAAATTTTCAATTCCATTTGTCTTAGAATAAACATTAGTTAAGCCTTAAGTATGGCCTATATTTTATAAAGAGAGAAATTAACACTAAATTGTGTATATTTTTGCTTTAGTTTAGTAAAGATTAAACTATACTGTACTTAATAATATCAATAAATGTTTTATAATGCTATTCTATGACCTAATGTTAAGTTTGTTTTATTTTGCAAAATGTTTACTTAAGTATACTTACACCTATCATTTGTTCACAGCCATTAAAATAAAGTAAGCAATTTAAATGGTATGGTGCAAATGCATTTTCAATACAGACAAAAAGAAGAATTTTATAATAGTATCTCCAAACCAAGGTTTTTTGTTTGCTTGACCTTGTTTGTTTTTTTATTGAGCTCTCTTATACATTTTTGCTACAATGCAATATAGATTAACCAATTCTTACTGAGTTAATCCAGCCAGAACAGTTAAAGTATGATACATGACAAGCTTCTAATCATTCTATGCTTTTAATCTACGCAATTAATTTGTGCATTTATACATTTTGTAAGAGATCACATTGACAGTTTAAAGTTGAAGCCATTCTTTCAGTTATAAAGGTTAACATATATTCTATTTAATTTTAGCACAGTTAATGGTAAAATGATTAAAGTCTAGAATAATAATCCCTATATTCCTTAAATTCTCTCTATACCTTTGTAATACTCTCAAATATTTTATATACATTTTATTGTATACTAAAACAACAAATGTATTAGAGAAAATGTGTTTGGAAATACTGCTATATTTCTCTTTTTTTTTTTCTTTACCTGTTCTTTTTCTCTTTCCTCAGATTTTTCTTTACTTCTACGAGCATAAAACAATCCTATTTCTTTTCCTTTCAGGTGTGAAGGGTGATATGACCCTCTTTATCCAACACCTACAAATAAAATGTGTAATAGCTTTTTATTAAAAGGTAATAATTAATACAAATACCATGAGATATTTTAAAAGATATGTCTGCTCTTTGCAGCTGTATATAAGAATATTGTGAAACATTAATATAATTAATACAGTAAGTATAAACTACAATTAAACATGAACAATTATAAAAAGATATCAACAGATCAAAAGTATGACAAAACATTAATATAATTATAAAATCTATCCTATATAAAAGCCAATGTGTGCCACTTTATATCATGATTGACTAACTCTCCACAATAGAAGTTATAAAAGTCAAAATACATTTTATCTATATAAAATAGTTTAATTACTGGCTGCCCATTACAATTTTAGTGACAGAGGGAGCATGAAATCTTTAGTGTTGTAGGTATGTTTTTGTGCTTTTCTTATAGCAAAACCACCTCGGTGTATCTGCTGAGTCCACTGAGAGTAATCAAACCCTTGATTTTAAAGTTATAAATCCATAGAATTACCACTGTACCAAGAGAGGACTAAGTATTGCAAGTGTTAATATAATAAGCCTAAAGTAAGGAGAGAGGTGGGTCACCTAGCAAAGAGCCAAGAGCATTTCTTTTTATACTTTCAGTGTACAGACTATCAACAATATTGGGTTATACTTTTGTTGGAATGTAGTGTTACCAGAATGTGCTGGGTCTTCAATATATTAGAAGTTGTTTATCTAACAGATTTTATACAAATAATTATTCTATGGATATGCCAAAAATTAATTTTATGAATGATCTTAATTTTAACTGGCTCACAAAAGACTAACAATATTTGACTGCCTCAACTGTACTTTTCTGCTCCTTTACTAGTCAAGCTTAATTTCAGACTTTTATTTATTTCTGTTAGCTATAAAACGTGATTAGGGTATACTATGGGATGGGGGTGGTAGTACTTGCCAGGCAAATATTTTTGACAGGCTATACATAAAATTTAATAATCATTTAGTAAACTGAATCAATGCAATAATTATACTCAACATTAAAGTACACAATATTCCTGAAAAAATATTTTCATGTTCAATGAATACAACAAATAATTAGTTATTTCTCATCTTAAATTTTGTAATAAATAAGTTCAGTTCTATCCAACTCTCTTACCTCTTCCTCTATGGTTTCCTCTGTACCTTACATGATGGACAAACCATTAGGTATCTTGCAAATTTCTTCTGATGATTTTAATAAGCACACATATGTACCTGTAACAAAAATAATATTGTAAGTTATGAATGTTATCATCCAAATTTCCAAAACCTTTCCTGGTACTGAACGTAGACCTTTAAATTTAGACCTTGTTTCTACTTCAGACAATAAATTTAAGGCTTCAAAAGCTTTTATTTCTTCAATTGGCAACAGAAACTTGAACATTCGTTCATTTATATTTTTTTATTTTTTTTTGTAATTAAAGGTGAAGTGGTATTACAGTTTTGTTTAATCGTAGGTACTACATTACTATTACTATTCCTAGTTTCCCTCTATATTAAAATTAAAGTAACACAGTAAAAATGGAAGTAAGCGTAATATCAAATTTGTTTAGAAATTAGACAATGGTTACTCATACTGCGATAAACATAAGTAATACTAGTAACATTATTTTTAAATTTTAATTTGAAACATAATCTCATCGAAAAGCAAAAGTTAGTTTTAAAAATAATATATACTTGCGAATATGTCTCATCACATGTTTTTTCTACTATTATCAATAGAAGCTTACAAATAAAGAGTACTAAAGGTAGCTAAATTTGTTCACTAAGGATTCAATTTTAATCCTCTGCTACATCTACATAATAAACTACAACACTGATCAAAATTTACGTATTAGTAATAAGCAGAAGTAACGAGGTTTAACTACTGGTACTTCTATAACTCATACGAAATATAAAGAGCTACGTAAATCACGCATAATAAAAATGTTCTGCATTACTTAAATACGTACTTCTACATAATTTAGACTCGAAACTTTCTTAGTTTACAGTATATCTTGTATTAACATATTTTTAAACAGTGTACAATTTGATATGTTAAGTACCTGAAAAAGGGCAATACGCATATCTTTTCACCACCATCGTGCTCAAAGTTGAATGAAAATTTCGGCCTGACTAATAAATAAGTGAATATTTGATGTAAAACTCTTAGTCAATGTAATAAGTGTAGCTATTATTTGGTCGCCAATTTTGATTCCATTCCTTTAAGTTTTACGCTCCTTCCATTCTTGGGCACACCTTTTTTTATTTACACTTAAGGTGTTTTTGTGAATACACACCAACAAACTACAACAAGTAAAAAAATGATACTCCTCACTAACCAACATTAGCTTTATGATCGCAACCATATTATTCGAAACATATTTATACTTTATAGAATTAACAAGATTATTGTATATTGTATTTTGCATTTCGCACAAAACTGCATAAGAACTATCTGCGCTAGCCGCCCTGAATTTAGCAATGTAAGACCAAAGGAAAGGCATATAGTCATCACCACCCACTGCTAACTCTTTTAACCACGAATAGTGGGATTTACCGTTACATTATAACGCCCTCACGGCTAAAAGAACGAGATGTTTGGTGCGACAGGGATTCGAACCAGTGACCCTCAGATTATGAGTCGAACATTTTAACCCACTTGTCCATACCGGGCTGCGATCTAATCGCCGAGCCATGCCGGGCCCAACAAGATTCTTGGAAACATATGGCGGTAGTTTGCATTTCTCACCATCACTCGTATGCACTTGGTAAAACTTTATCAAACATCATTATTTAAGGTAATTGCTTAAGCTATTTATCACCAGACGGTAAACGCTCTTTAATTAGAAGAATTTCATGGAAGTTAGCAAATTTGTACTTAAAACTAAGCAATAAATAATAACCATCTACTGGTATGATTATTTTCTTCTTCTTGTTATTAAGCACAAAGAGCTATTTGTGTTTTGCCCACCACGGATAAAATAAATAAGTACCTCACATGGGAGGCTGATTTAGTGATCAGCCATCTATTAATAGACTTTCATAATACATGATTTCGTAGTTTATGAAATAGTCTAGAATATTTATGTGAATACATATAGTGTAAACTACTAAATCAAACAACACAAGCATAAATGAACTAAAAATAGTGAGTATATTTTAATATGAATGATGAACGTTGTGCATAAATGAACATGGGCATGATAGGGTATTGAATATCATATTTTAAACACTTGTGTGTTCAACGCCGTCGTTTATGTTGGTGTTTAACATTCAAATAGAGCTTCCATCACACCGACGCAAAGGAAGGATTGTTGTTGTTTGGTATTAAGTACGAAGCTGGACAAAGATTATCTGTGCTCTGCCCAAAATGAGTATCGAAACCCGGCTTTTGGCTGTATAAGTTCTCAGACATACCACTGTACCACTGGGAGGCATAGAGGAAGGAAAAGATCAGGTTTTCACCAGACCCTCCCACGTTCACATAGATTTAAATCCCAATGAAGCAGAAACCTACGTCGTGATATAAAATTAGAAGAGCCGCAAATGTTTTTACAGGCACAAACAGAAACTAAAATTAGTTATTTTAAACCTTTATCTTCTATCGTTTATAATATTATTTTTAACACTCTTTCTAGTATAACTTACTAAAACAAACAAATCGTTATATTGCAAAGTATATTGTGCTATGCATTTTTTATTCATTTTGTTAAACTGTACTTTAAATTTAGGGATGACATTTCTCACACCTGAGATAGCTTGGCATTGAGAAATCGAATAATAATAGGTCAAGAATGTCAGATATCATCTCTCTGGTATTTTGATGGATGAGAGGGAGAAGAAATGTGATAAATGTAGAATAGTTTAAGAACAAATGATTTTAATAACTGTTTACAAATTGTTGTTGTTCGAGCTAATTTAATGAATTGCAATGAATAACCGTCAGATATTATTGTGTAAATAAAATTATATGAAGAGCGACACTTAATTTAGGACTCTCGACAGCCTGTTAGGAATGTGATTAGATACATGTAGTTTACATACATATATAAACAAGAACACTTTTTCTGCACAACATCTGGAACATAGTGTGGACAAAAAGACATTTTTTCCCGCAGGTAGGCCCCCAGTGGCTCAGCGGTATGTCTGCGGACTTACACGCTAAAATCCGGGTTTCGATACCCGTGGTGGCCAGAACATAGATAGCCCATTGTGTAGCTTTGTACTTAATTCCAAAACAACAATAACAACCCGAAGGTTGGCTTTTCTAGATGACAACTTCACACCAAACACAAGGGAAAATCTGAGAGAAAGCTGACTGCTTAGAATTATATTTCATCTTAAGTCCTTCCACATCAACAACAAAGAGAAACGAGATATTCTGACTTCCTGTCTTCCACACATATCCAATGCACCAGTCAACAAGCTACCCAGCAAGTATGATAATTGCGAAAGATACACAACATAAATAGTTATCCTCAAACAGTAGAAAAAAAATTATGGAAGTTGCAATGATCGAGCTGGCTTAACCCTTTTCTTGTTGTAAGAGAACTTGATCCAACAAATTATGAAATAATAATGAGGAGACTTGTCCAAGATAAATTATAACATATAAGAATACTTATATGCCCCAATCATTTGCTTAGTACATAAATCAAATCATACTATTGACATTTAAGGGAGCAGAAAATGAATACTTGGACCAAATCCAGGAATATTTCAAGGAAGATAACTGCTTTGGAGAAGTAATTTCCATAGGAGATTGTGTAAAATTTGATATTGACTCTAGATAATTTAACCTTAAGATCCACTGAGTATTTGAATAAGGCACATCTTTGGCACTATTAGACAAGCACTACTGGGTTGTGCCAAGAGTTTACCTTGTTAGAAAATTGAGCAACCCATTGGGTAGAAATGAAAGTCTAGAAGAGGGGTGCCACAGAGATATTGACCAGATAACAAAAGAACTTTGCTATTTTCTCAGAATAGCTTACTCTAGTATGGCATCAGAAGATCATGAAGATATTCTCGTGAACAAGTTCGTGGAAGTGCAACCCAACGAAGTGATGAAACACTACTTGAGTGTGAGAAGTCTTCCCAACATCACCAAAGCAGTTTCTGTTATGGTAGGGTAGAAATTGATAACTTCAAACTAATTGCAAGAGAGGAAGAAGCCTACTACGCTTTACCTCAGAAAGATTTTTCTACATAGGTACCCATACTGTACTAACTTCCAACCCACGCTATGGTAAACTAACTATCCATGCATCTTGGCACTGTGATGCATCCACATTGGTATTCAGTGAATGGACAGGGACATTACTGTCATACTACAACTCATACTAATGTATACGCTTTTGTATAATCGAGAAGAGAGGAGGTAAAGTGTTTGCTTTGTTTATTTGACATCACGTAACATTTGAGTTAATTGCTTAGGTTCAAATAATATAAAATTATACATTCAAACATCTAAGCACGCCCTTTACATCTCGACACTCAGTTACACAACCCCTTTCAATCATGTGGTCAGCTTCCGATCAGTTACCTCTTTCTTTCTGTGTGAACCTGACGATGACCGAAGAATGTGGGAACGTTGTTCGCTCCTTTACGTAAAAACTTTTCTCAACCCAAACGAGCCGTTTTTATATGCATATTTTTCGATACAAGTGGGTTTTCTTGACATCACGTTCTACACTTGGTTTTCCTAATTTGGTATGTCAAGATCGTCACGAGAACTAGGCTGAGCATTTCTACAAGTAAACAAAACAGATTCATTGAAAAAATCTCAAGATGGATTTCAAATTCGAACTTTGTGAATTCTGACCCGTAAAAATCTGATACATGTAACACTTCTTCACCATGATCCTTTTGTTGACCTGTTTTAATAACGGCAATCTGTGACAGGTTTTAACAAACTGATTTTAGAATAGAATTATACATATGTCCACTTTTAACAGCTTTTTACAAAAGCATCTTCACAACAGAGGTATTCGTCTGAGATACACTACAAGGTGTTATTTGTTTGAAATATCTATTGTTTCATCATTTGAAATAAACAGTGAAATGAAACATCATGAAGACTTCATATGACTCCATGCATTATAGAAGACTTATGTTTCATAAGTTATTATGCAGGGTTTAAAGATGTGAAAACGTAAGCTGTAATATCACATTATAATAGGTATTATATACATTATATACATACAGTACATAGGCCTCTTATCACACTATAATAGCGCTGTTTTAGTTATTATAATAATTTATACGGATATCAAAATCATTGATTATAGTATCTTGTGATAAAAATAGTGGGGGAGTCTTAGAAAAAGGACTTAAATGCTCTGTCATTCCACATGAAAGTTATTATACACTTAGATATAATACAGTACTTTTTCATCTAAGTAGGAGGTGTGAGTCAGCCTCATTGTATAGTTTTGGATTTTGAAGCTGTTAAACTGAATTTGAATCTGTGCCATTTCTCAAAATATTCCCCACATTTCAAGTTGTATCGTAAAACTGGCATAGGAGATAATGAAACAAGGAATAATGGAGAAATCTATAATAGCTTTGCAATATATCCAAACTATAGATTCATAGAAATGTAAAGTGTGAGCCCAAAAAAACAACGGATTAGCACTCAACATTAGTAGGAAGCCATGTTAGTGGTCACGAGATGTTCTATATTGGTGTTAGTATGAATGTATGTTTGTGGTATTTGTACTGGGTATTAGTAAATTAGTAATCTTGACTTTCGGAAACCATTAAGTTGCTCTGTGTAGAAAACCAAACTGATTGTAGCCAGGATTAAATTAAGAGCCAAAAAGTGTACAATGAACCATTTAGCAAGTTTTTGCTGTTACTGTTTAAACTTCATCGAAGAAAAAGAGGTAAATATGTGTTTAGACTTTACTCATATATTTAGTTATGACTGTTTTATAGTGTGTTAATGTAAAGTTAATTTTTGGAGTGCTCAGTAGTAACTTAGGAGGTTTATAACATTAAATCAGGTTTTTATACCAATGATGGACATAACACACCCATTGTGTAGTTTTGTACTCGACAACAAACCAACAAATACTTTTTTCTGACCTAAATTAAAAGAGTTGGTTGTGTTTAAAACTAGTGTGTAGTGTGATTTCCATGTAAAATATCCCTTTTATTCCTCACCTTAAAACAACATCATTGTTATTTTTTCAGGTAAAATGTTGTTGATTTCAAGAGGAAGTTTGGTATAGATAATACAGTAAACAGATAGTAAACATTTTTATTTATGATAAAGTATTTCTGTATTCTGACATTGACAGTTAATTTTTAATAACATTTGTGTAGCTCATAGTAATTCATACTCGTGTGGAGCCCAGTCATGAGGTATTAAACTGAATGAATCGAGCTGTTTTTTTCTCATGCTGATCAACATGACCACCAGGTACAACTGCAAGCAGCATATGTCACAAGTAAATATAAGAAAACAGTGAGGCCATTGCTAGAACTTCAGCTCATAAGTAGCATTTCTACTCATATGTTTCATGTAGTAAATGAGGTTTGTGAACAGTACACAACACCCACTCATTGTTTGTCTAATCACCATACCATAAACTATACCATTTCTTATGTGGCCTCATATCTTTTAGTAATCAATTTATTTAAGCAGTATGAGGAATTATTTCATCATATACATAATCTAACAATTAACTATCAATAATATATATATTAATAGTTTTTAACCATGGGAAAATACAAATAATCAGTTTGTTGCTCATGTCACCATTGTCTCATAACTCCTTCATAAGGTCTTATTTGTTGCTTGAGTAGCATTATAAGAGCAAAGATAACTTCTGAGTTCTGTAGGCTGATTGGCAAAACTCAAAGAGGCTTGAACATTGTCAATCTCATAAAATAAGACAAAGTGGTTGGAAGTGTTCAGTGAGTTAGTGATTAAATGATTCAGGAGAATGTTGTTTCTGATTACATTGTGTGACATATTTTTAATTAATATTAAGTCTGATGAGAATGAGCTGTGTTCTTAGAGAGAAACTAAAAATCTATTTGGAAACAAGCATGGATAAATAAATATGCTTATCTTATATTCTCATTTACAGCAATTAGAATAAATTTTTTCATAAGTTGGGTTGTGTCATTGTTGATCATTGTGTCAACCAGAATTCTACAAATATTTCATGAAGCTCAGCTAGTTTAGGATATTTAGCTTAGTCTTCAATATATATGTGAAGCTGACAAAGCAAAACAGAATTTTGCAATAAAAGTATAATAATAAAGAATGACTCAAAATAAAAAGTAATAAGCATTGTAATTAATATTGTTAATAAAGGTTAATATAGTACAGTCCTGACTGAGGGAACACAAACACTCGAACTACTGTCATAAACTTGTTTGGAAAAAGTAACCTTGGTACAAATGTGCCTGGTTTTTCTCTATTTTTTCCTAGCACATCTTTTGATAAAAGAAAACTCAATAAGCTATCCCTATTTTCTGGCTTCTGACACAAGTAACATCTGTGACAATATGTGAGAAACCTATAATTGTTTCAGGCAAGGGCAGTAATTTTCCAATAATACAATCAAAAACTAATGTTTGTGAAGATAAAGAATGACAAAAAAGTAAAATTTAAATAATGCATGCAAGTGTAACAATATTGAGTGTAATACAGAGAAAACATGTTAAATATAATGTGATATATACAAGTCATTTTAACTTACCCTGTAATAAACACACAAAAGAAGAAATAAATTACATTAAATCTTCAGTAAAATCCATAAAGTTTCCAGAAAATTCAATGAAAATAATAGTAACCAAAAAGAAAAGCAATAGCAGTTGTTAATGTAACTAAGAAATTAATATATTAAAGACTACTGTAAATAAACTAATGATAACATCACACTAGAAATGGAATTGTTATATGGCAAATGTTGACGAAGTTTAATAATAGTAATAACTAAAGGTAACAAGATGTCAACATATCACAATTTGTTCCCGAATAATTACTGTAAACAGTATACCAAGGAAATCAATCAAGACTTCAATGTTTTTAAATGATTGATATAATCAGTAAAACTTCTAAACTCATCTTAGATAAAATATTATTGTATTTTATACTTAAAATGTGGAATACTTGTTGTGTAAAGATATCTTACTTTTATATGCAAAAAACGTCTGTTCTGGGCCCAGAAAACACTTCAAATAGAAGAGCGAACAACGTTTCGACCTTCTTCGGTCATCGTCAGGTTCACAAAGAAAGGGTTACTGGTCGGAAGCTGACCACATGTTCGGGAGGGGTTGTATAATTGAGTGTTGCAATGTAGAGGGCGCGGTTTGAATATATAATTTTGTCTATAATATTAATATAGGTATAATGGTGTTCCTTTATATTGGTTTATTTTGGGTTTGAGTTGTTGTATAAGTAAGGCTTCTTTAATTTTTCGTTTGTTTATGTTTGTTTCTTTATTTAGTATTTTAGTGTTTTCTATGGTTATGTTGTGTCCATTTGACTTGCAGTGTTCGAAAACGTGTGAAGGTGACTTTTTATGTTCTTTGAATCTGGTTTCCATTTTTCTACTTGTTTCTCCTATATAGAAGTCGTGGCAGTTATCACACTGTATTTTATAAATAATGTTGGTGTGGTGTTTGTCAGTGTAGTTCTTACATAGTATAGACCTTAGTTTTGTGCCTGGTTTTTGAATAAATTTAGTGTTAACTGGAATGTTATATTTTGTTACTAGTTTTTGCCAAATGTTGGTTATTTGTTTGCTGATGTCAGGAATATATGGTATACAGCAGTATATGGTTTCGTGATTTTTTGATTCGTGAGATATATTTACTTTTGTTGGTTGATTTTGCTTTCTGTCTAGGTGTGTGCGTATAATGTTTTCTACGGTTTGTGGAGGAAACTTATTAATGTTGATGAAGTGTTGTTTTATTTTATCAAATTCATCGTTAATTTTATCTGGTGAGCATAGTTTTATGGCTGTGTTTATCTGGTTTCTTAGTATGTTGAGTTTTTGTTTTGTTTCATGTGCTGAGTCCCAAGGAATGTATAGTCCAGTATGGGTGATTTTTCGGTGGATTTCTGTTTTGAATTGTGTGTCGGTTCTTATAATTTTGAGGTTAAGAAATGATATTTGATTGCTTTCTTCCTGTTCACATGTGAAGTTAATGTTGGGATGTATAGAGTTAATGTGAGTGAAAAAGTTAAGTATGTGTTCTGTAGATTCGAATCCCGCAACCGTGTCATCTACATATCTGTACCAGTATAGTGGTGGATGTAATGCTGTATTAATTGCTTGTGTTTCAATTTGTGTCATAAAAATATTGGCTAGAACTGGCGATACTGGGTTGCCCATGCTTAGGCCATTTGTTTGTATATAGTTTTGGTTGTTGAACATGAAGTTTGTCTTTATTGTGGTGAATTCTATGAGGGTTGCTAACTGGTTACTGGGAATGTCTATGATCGGGTTAGGGTCTCGAATATAGAGTTCTAAGGCTATCTTGCAGGCTTCTGTTGTTGGAACTTCTGTGAAGAGGGATATAACATCGAAACTGGCCATTAAGGCTTTATGATTAAGTTGATTTAGATTGGACTTGAAATTAAAAGAGTCTTTGATGAATGAGCTGGCTGATGTTGCATATTTGGAGAATGCCCATGCTATGTATTTACCAAGATTGTAGTTAAACGATTCATATGTTGACATTATTGGTCGTAATGGACAATCTGGTTTATGAGGTTTGGGGATGCCGTATATTTGCGGTGTGCGTGAGTCGGTTTTACGTAGGTAGGAATAAAGTGTTTGTGAAATTGTGTTGGCTTTTTTTATTTGTAGTAGTAATTTGTTTAGTTGCGTCTCATGTGTCTTTGTTGGATTTGTGTGTATTATATCCCTCTTCACAGAAGTTCCAACAACAGAAGCCTGCAAGATAGCCTTAGAACTCTATATTCGAGACCCTAACCCGATCATAGACATTCCCAGTAACCAGTTAGCAACCCTCATAGAATTCACCACAATAAAGACAAACTTCATGTTCAACAACCAAAACTATATACAAACAAATGGCCTAAGCATGGGCAACCCAGTATCGCCAGTTCTAGCCAATATTTTTATGACACAAATTGAAACACAAGCAATTAATACAGCATTACATCCACCACTATACTGGTACAGATATGTAGATGACACGGTTGCGGGATTCGAATCTACAGAACACATACTTAACTTTTTCACTCACATTAACTCTATACATCCCAACATTAACTTCACATGTGAACAGGAAGAAAGCAATCAAATATCATTTCTTAACCTCAAAATTATAAGAACCGACACACAATTCAAAACAGAAATCCACCGAAAAATCACCCATACTGGACTATACATTCCTTGGGACTCAGCACATGAAACAAAACAAAAACTCAACATACTAAGAAACCAGATAAACACAGCCATAAAACTATGCTCACCAGATAAAATTAACGATGAATTTGATAAAATAAAACAACACTTCATCAACATTAATAAGTTTCCTCCACAAACCGTAGAAAACATTATACGCACACACCTAGACAGAAAGCAAAATCAACCAACAAAAGTAAATATATCTCACGAATCAAAAAATCACGAAACCATATACTGCTGTATACCATATATTCCTGACATCAGCAAACAAATAACCAACATTTGGCAAAAACTAGTAACAAAATATAACATTCCAGTTAACACTAAATTTATTCAAAAACCAGGCACAAAACTAAGGTCTATACTATGTAAGAACTACACTGACAAACACCACACCAACATTATTTATAAAATACAATGTGATAACTGCCACGACTTCTATATAGGAGAAACAAGTAGAAAAATGGAAACCAGATTCAAAGAACATAAAAAGTCACCTTCACACGTTTTCGAACACTGCAAGTCAAATGGACACAACATAACCATAGAAAACACTAAAATACTAAATAAAGAAACAAACATAAACAAACGAAAAATTAAAGAAGCCTTACTTATACAACAACTCAAACCCAAAATAAACCAATATAAAGGAACACCATTATACCTATATTAATATTATAGACAAAATTATATATTCAAACCGCGCCCTCTACATTGCAACACTCAATTATACAACCCCTCCCGAACATGTGGTCAGCTTCCGACCAGTAACCCTTTCTTTGTGAACCTGACGATGACCGAAGAAGGTCGAAACGTTGTTCGCTCTTCTATTTGAAGTGTTTTCTGGGCCCAGAACAGACGTTTTTTGCATATAAAAGTTCTCAACAAGTGGGTTTCTCGACATCACTGAAAGATATCTTACATTTGTAAAAATTATAGTGAACTTGTGTAATGCATACTAAAATCCACCATAGTTCCAGGTTTAAGCATTATCTTGTGATACATATTTGTCAACCACGTGAGTTTGTTTCTTCACAAGGATATATAACACACAAATTAGTGTGGGATTATAGCCACTCCAAAATGTACTTTAGTTACCCCATATTTTTTCCAGCCATCCACCACCTGGCTAAATCTGATGTTGAGGGCAAACATCTGTATTGAGTGTTTTGTATAATTGGCAAACTAATATGAAAAAGAAAATTATTTCCAGGTCATACTGTCACTGTCATTATTATCTTCTGTGTTGGGTTTTTCGTGTTTATGATTGTATTGAGAGTAATAAGAATTTGTACATCCCGTCATCAGTTGCAAAGCAACTGCTCAGATGACCATGAAATGGCATGGGATGGTAGCTTTTTAACCACTACAGTAAACCCAATGGAAGTGAGTTTATTAGAAAGCCATGTTTTCCCAATATTATTAATGGAAAGTTCCAAACGTTTCAGTATATATATATTTATTAATCAATCAGTAAAATGTAGTTTTGCCAAATTACATATTTATCAGTTAGTAGATAGTTTACACATACAGTGTATCTATACAGTAAGGAAAAAATGTATATATAAGTATATAATATGAATGAGCAGGCAAACTTAGAATAAGTCAGAATAGTTATTTTTTAACATTTTGATTATACCCTTGACTGGTTTGTGCATAGTCAAAGAGCAGAGCCTCAGTATACACAAATTATTATATGATATAAATTTTAATAAAAAATGAAAGACAGCAATGTGTTTAATATAAGAAGTTATACTTTATGCATATGCACACTGACATCAAAAAACACACTGTGATGCCTACAAATACACTCTGTCAACATAAAGAAACAGGCTCATAAGATAGACAGATAAATTGTGTTGAAGTGTAAACAACACATCAATTTACTGTAAAATAGTTGGGTTGATCTTTTGCAAAAGACCAACATCTAAAAATACATTGAAGTCAGCCAAAACTGTTGTGGTAGTATGTTAAACATGAATGTGTTAGGTATTTTGGAAAAACTGAAGAGGATCGTGTATGTTACAGTACCTTTATTGTACTTGCTTTGGCCATGTGAACCTTCTGTGAGGTCTGTGCAGTCTGTTCTCCATGACTTGGTGCATGTCATTCTCAAGAATGTTCAACCATTCTTTTACTCACAATATTCTTTCAACTCCAGAATACTGAGAATTTGATGATAAATACATAACTCTTGTGTTATCTTTTGTCAAAGTGATTCTTTAACATGGGTTTAGAGGCATAAAGATAATCAGCATAGAGTTGTGGAGAATGTTATAGTGTAGATCCAGGGACAGGAAGATGAACAAATTGATCATGATTGTGTCATAGTAATGTAGATGGAGTTGTGGACGATATTATAGTGTTCGTCAAGGTCTGTTATTTGGGCATAATCTTTTGTGTTATTAAGAGTTGTATAATACCATGACCTTAAATATCAATGGATATATGTACTCTAAAGTATAGCAGTTTTCTAACCGAAGTCAGTAGGTTATGCTAACAGAAAAATGATCTCCAATAAGAAGTGCACTATATTTATGTGTGATTTCAAAGTAAAATATCAGTGTTGTGGATTGGCTGAGATAAAATCCAGTTCATAATATAATTTAATATTTTTAGGATTGTCTGAAGAGGTTAGTTTTTAAAAAACTATTAGCTGTTTTAAGTACCTAAGTTTTCAACACAACAATAAAGGGGAACTAAATATGCTTGTCAGCTGATAATTAAGAGAATGCTTCACAGAATGTAAACTGTTATTGTTGTATCTTGACACGTGTTATTTCAATTCAGTTTATCCAGTTAAGATAAAATGAGGTTGAAGTCATATATTATTTGGATGATGTGGCATTTTATTTTATGTAAAAACCATTCACTTTAGAAAGAAAGGTAAAATCATCATTTATTCACATGAAAATATTACAAAATATTTTTTGTTGAAATGTAATTTTAAAAGTGCAGATATTGAAAACAAAAATATTTTGTCATATTTGTCTTCTTTTTTTTCTAGCAAGTTCAAGAAATTCCCATATCTTAGAAAAAACAAACTGAAGGTAGTGATTGTTTGGATGATGGTCATTGTTACCAAGAAGATGGAGCTGACAGTTCTGAAGAAGTGACTGAAAAATCTAAAGCTCTTGGGGTGGATTGCAACAACTCCAAACTTAAAATTTAAGTTACAGACAGCTAAGCTGCCACCTATGCAATAACTTTACAATGCAGTTCACTTAGTGTCATGTATTGGTGGCAGCTGCTTGATATTGGATGCATTCCTAGATGACACATAGTGAAAACCAGTGACATGCTTTAAACATAGCTATTTTATTGTTTCATCAGCTTGGTAAAGAAAGCTCTCATTCATCCTTTAAAAAGAACAAAAAACATTTTATTATTGAGGAAACCTGGTTATTTTTGCAGTGGTCATGAAACAGATGCTTTATTTTAGAATGGTATAAAAAAATCAAACATCAGTTTCCTGTTTCAAGGTGACAAAGTTAATTCTTTTTGTTGTTGATATTTTAGACAATACAGTTTCTTTAGTTTCTTGTAATTTGTTTAGTTCATTGTTCAAGAGATATCCTACAATAATTGTTTCTCATCCAACAATTATTTAGAATAACTAAATTAGATGATTTCTTTCAGTATTTTTATTCTTCCACATCACTTATAGCTGCAACCCATGGATCTCCCAGTGAAACTTTTAAAAGTACAAATATATTCTCATTGTCTACTTTTACACAGACTAGTTCAAAAGAAAGGTTAATGACCTATCTGTAAAAATATAAAGATTTTGCATTGTGTTCAATTGGAGGGGAAAATTCAGACTCCATGAAGAAAATTATCAGAAGTTTATTCAAACAGTAGAATCTCTGACATCTCAGATATGGTAATGGAAATTGTATAGATGGGTATACAAATTCACATTTAATATTGGTGAACTATGAATTTATAAATTTAACATCTGTCATTTGGATTTCTAAAACCATAATTTTCTCTATATTTTTAGAAAAGGAAGCTTTACTATTTCCTTGGCCCACTGGGAGGTTAGGTTGTACTTCTCATTAAAGTCTTTATAATAATTGTAAATTTTTTGTTGTTATTGTTGATGGTATTTGATATATTTAAATTATTATTTTCAACACTGATTTAAAGTTAATGTAGGTAATAAACCAGGAAACATTTTTACTTATTAGACTGCTGCATCTTTTCAACTTGGATATAGGTTGTGATTACAGTTGGTGAAAGATGAGCAACTCATTAGTTAATAGTGAAAACTCTAGTTTTTCTGTAAACATCTGAACCATGTTACATGTGTAGAAACTTGAACATTTAAAATTACTGCAGCTTATAATGACAATGCAAGGCTATATGAACATGCATATCCTGAATTTCCTGCAATTCTTTTCAAAGCCATGGTTTTGTATGCATCTTTATCAGACTGTAAAATGATTATTAATGTAATAACTTGGATTAGTCTTTCCTTTATTCCATTGAATAGTGTAACTTTTAATGACGTTTAATAAACTTGTTCTGTGTGTTAGTTGTAATATGTTGAAGAGTTTCAAATGAGGTTTTTATAACGATGCATGAAGTAAGCTTCAGTAAGTAATGGGTCACATCAGGAGAAAGTTTGTTTAGCAAATATTTTCTTGTAAATTTAATTAAATTCAATTCTATTATGATAAAGTTTTCTCTTGTTGTGAGGGTATTTTAAGCAGTGTATACATGGTACAGGTTTTGGCTTTTGTGGACTGCTTCTGCCAATTTCTAGAGTTGGGTAATGTTTGGGTTTCTATAGCAAGGCCTTTTTGGGGTCAGAATAGACTGAAACACTGTCCTTTTCCAGAAAGAGGCAGTAGCAACCTTTCAAAGTGAAAACTCTACCAATTCTTTTGTGAAATTGTTGTACGCACATGAAAAAAAAAGGAATTTCTGAACAAAAGGATGCATTTACACATTTGTTAGCTTTGTAAACTTAGATTATGTATTTTTGGATGAGTTGTAATAAATGAAAAAGGTACAAGAGTACGTGTATTTATATTTAATTAGATGTTGCTCTGTAGTAGAATTCAGTTATGGTGATTTGAAATTTCTCATGTTAGAACTTGTTTGACATTTTTCATTGAAACATACACAACACTTGTTCTATCAATTGTACACAGGTACTCTTTTAATTTAGTGAGTGGTATAATATCTGAAGTAACATTGTTATTCAGATAATGCTTTTTCTTGTTGTGACATAAATGATCATAAGTTCGAAAACATTCTTTATTCCATATAATAGAAAGCTGCTTTCATCATTGAAGCATATAGGTAGAGCTGGTTTTCTGGTTATTAAAACAATAAGTAAATTTTTCCTGCAGATGAGCTGGTGCAAAATGTATTTTCTTCTAAACAGTATACTGATCTACTTAACGTTTTGCCTTTTTTGTTCAGTGTAAATTTGTAATTAATTTGTTAATATAATTATTCAGGTAGGTGTTGGACATATGTTCTGTGACCCAGAAGAATGTTGTTGTAATTTGTGTTAAAATTGTAAGTATCTGGTTTACTGTCTTTGCTTAATTAAGATCTTCAATATTGATTAGGTTTTGTTAGAGTCATTGTAATATGTATGTGTAAATATATACACACAGGCAGATATAATTAAATGAGTTTGCAGTTTAATTTCAATTTCTGTGAAAAACCTGGATGAATTTCATCATCTAGGTAAATTTTTTAGACAGTTTTATGAAGAAAAATATACTGAAACTCTTGGTTTTGATTATGAAAGATTCATTACAGTTTTGTTGTTGTAATATTCTATTGTGTATTGAATATTGTTGAATTTGGAATGAACACCAGTATACCCACAATGGATTATTTTTTTAATTTGTAACCTGGGTAAAAAATTCTGAATGAACAATATTTCTATTCAGGTATTATCTCCGAATTTATATAATAATAAAAGTACCTTGCAAAAATTTGAAACATTTATAATATTGCATCAAATATATAATCGTTCACGTACTTGATCACTTTTATAAAGTGTATAAGCATTTTGTGTTTCACAATTCAAGTGTTACAAGTATAGATATTTATTACTAGAACATTAAATAAATAAAACTGATATCTCCCTGTAAATAACCGGTGCACGTCGGATTTTGTAAAAGAGATTGTTTAAAACATTGTTAAATTTTTGTGATTGCTCTTGGTTAAGTGTTTTTCAAATGGTGGGTTGTGAACAGGTTTCCAGGAGGAACATTAGCAGTTTGTGCAGATTCAACTCTGTTTTGAGTCTTCCAGGTATCTGAGAGGTACACATATTACCTTTGTTATGGATTATGACGAATTGCGCCAACAAACATAAAGTCTCACCCTTGTAGAGGTAATGAGGTCATGACGACTAAGAGTCCAAACACCTGGGTTATCTGACATATCCGGCTGAGATACATTGTTTTAGTTTGCCACTGCTAAAATAGTGACGGCTAGCTCAGAATAGCCATTAGGTAACTTTGTACAAAGTTCAAACCAAACCAATTTCATGCTTTTATTATGCATTTAATCTGTAGCTTAAAAATCTGATTTGTCAATCAATAAAATAAAATTGATTATCATATCAATTCAATTAACTAATGTGAGTCACACCATAACTAAAAATATAAACAATACCGAAACCACTCGTATGTCTATTGTATCCCAGCCGGCCTGAAAAGCTTTGTTGGCACTGGATTTAATAATTGTGGATATTCTTCTTTGATTTCATCCATAAGTTATCAGACACTATTTCTATTCTTAATAACTTTCAAATTTATTAGCTTTTCAAAAAAAAGAGTTCAATCTAACCAAATGAGAATGGCGTGCATTACAACATACTAACTAGTTAGCAAATAAACTCTCAGCTATTACTCGTGTTAATAATAGGATAGCTACTTGCCAGCTCGTCAGAACTCCACATCTTACCAGTTTATATGATGGTGGCTTTTTTACTTTACCCACGCCTAAGACAACTGATTCCATAACATACCAAGGCACGAGAAGAAAAACTACAGTATTCTATTTTGTATGAACAGAAATCCCTACCTTGTCAACACAGCTGTGTTGCTATAAAATCATAGCAGGAATAATTCATACCCCAATGTTGCAATGTTTTTTTTTCTTAGAAGAAATGTGTGTGTTTTAACCTCGTATCTTAAAGCATGCATATCTTAGTTGTCAAACCCAGTGCTGTATTTAGGGGCCTAAAGGGGGCTCAGCCCCAGAGCCCATTGATAATTTTCGTCTATGCAAAATTGCATAGGATGTATGGTTCACGAAAAAGTATTAGTCCATAGCCTTTCAGAACTTTAAATCTGCCACTGGTCAAACTATCTGTAATCAGTCAAACAAATAGTACAATTTGAAACTGTAGTGGAGTGTACAACGTGTTTTTTTTCTTGTATTATACCACATAATTTTTTACTTCTCCTCCATTAAAATTCATCTCCAACACTCATCAGTTTCTACAATGAAACAATTCGGCCTCCATTCTTTAAACATCAGTGCTTAACTGCCCGTTATAAACGATATCAGTATTTTTCTGTTTATTACAGTTGTGAATGTTCTTCATGGAGCTGTTTGGTAGAAGTTCAAGCAATTACTATGATACTGCGTCTGAGCTCGAGGGTTTTAAGTAATGTAGATTTTATCTTTCACAGGTAAGAAATAGCAAATAACATCGGATAAAGAATTGTTTTGTATCATATTACAGGATACGGCTTATACAATGAGTAATATTTTTTAGAACAGGTACGAAGTTTCGATCCACTGGTGCAATTATTCTCTGGCATACAAGTTGCAATATAGTTAATCTGTAAGTAAACTAAATGGAAGGATTAAACAACTGTCTTGCAAGTGTTGAGTAGTCTCTACATGGTTTGCTAAAATCAAAACTTTAATAGTTCATCTCCTTTTAACTGTGCCGTTGATATTCTGTCGCAAGAGAGCCTAGATCCAACAAGCATTATTTTCTTTTGTAGAAAAACCAACTTGCAAGTCATAATTTTCCATTTTGTAATTACATTTTCCCACTGTTATCATCAGGTACATTACATCAGCTTGTTGAAACACCCTATATTTCTGATAAAGTTTTGTTCCTTACCGACACAACCTGACTCCAGTGTTTTATTTTCTATTCATTGATAAAAGGGTAGCCCAAGAGTTGTTGTGGGTAGTGATGATCAGCTGCCTTTCCTCTAGTCTCACACTTCTAAATTAAGGAGGGCTAGCGCAGACAGCCCTTGTGTAGCTTTGCACAAAATTCAAAACAAATCAAACCAAATTTTTTCAATAGTTACATCTTTCTGCAGCCAGTAATTCAGTTTGAATGTAGACCATTGTTTAAGAACATTAAATTTTGGTGTTTATGTTAAATATAAAAGACATGAATATGACAGGCACATAGAACGTTGTAGTGAACATAATTATTATTGTTATTTTTGACAATATATCAAGATATAAATAATATGAATCTAAATTATTTTGGAATACGTTAATTGATTATGACTGAAACTTTATAATTTCATTATTTTTTCACTCTTTTATATTATCTTGAACGAATATGTGGCAGAGTGATCAAGGATTTGCTTTTAAATACACTGAAAACTGTGCACTTGTGTCTTGTTTTGTATTAGAATTCGAAAGGGGGAAAAAAAAGGTAATGGAGTGAAAATTCTTGTGTATTAATGCATTTGTACATAGTTTTTACTGTGGAGGAAGGCTGAGATTTTAAAATTGGTGTTGGAATCTAATCAATACAGCTGTGTTGCTTTCAGAGAGAGGTGTAATGACACGAGAAAAATTGATCATTTCAGTGTATGATATAGATATTTCCAGAGGTAAAAATATCAAAGGTTTGACATAATGTACTAAATTGTTTTAGTGTTACTGTTATACAACTAATGTGAACAGACAATCCTAGATTGAGCTGTCTTTGGTAGCACGTGAGTTGCAAAAAGCAGTTCCTTGTACTTACAATCTTTTCCTATAGAATTGGCATGTCTAGCAAAGCACAACTACTTTGTATTTGCAATTTCTTCCAACACTACTGTGTGGGGAAAGTATTCAGAGTAGGTCTGATAGGAGCATTCTGGAGATAGAAGGGTTATTTCATGCATGTATTTTTTAAAAACATTTGATGT
The DNA here is from genome assembly GCA_011833715.1 of Carcinoscorpius rotundicauda. Taxonomy (NCBI): domain Eukaryota; kingdom Metazoa; phylum Arthropoda; class Merostomata; order Xiphosura; family Limulidae; genus Carcinoscorpius; species Carcinoscorpius rotundicauda. The sequence continues at coordinate 113,827,508 of CM022391.1, read as the reverse complement.
CATTAGAAGAGTCAAAAATGATAATGAAGTTTACAAAATTATCTGAGGAAACAATAAAATAATAGCCTCTGATTTCTGTGTGTTGGATTTGGATGAAAACAGAATGAAAGCTTAAGATTTAAAAAAAAATTGAGTTCCAGTTAATACAGTTTGGGTTTTTCTTAAAGGGTGGTCGGCTTATGGCAAAAGTTGTCATTGACAGTAGTAAAGGCTGATACTTTAAAAAGAAAGAAATTGATTAGTTTTTAAGGACAAACAGAGGGCAAGTTTAAATTTTCACTTTTTTTAAGGTTAAGTGCACGAAAACACCTTTAAAGAATCATATTCTTTTTTCATACATTTGTATAGCTTCATGTACAGAAGTTTTTAAACTTCATTTACAGTTAAGTATTTTTGTTTGGATGTAAAGATAACTCTCGGATCTTTTACTGCTTCACGTTGAAGTTTGTGAATTACTGTACAAAATCTAATATGACTGTATAAATGAATAGAAAGGAACCGCTTGGTGTCAAACCATTCCAGTAATTTTTACTCTCCCAATGTTAGTTACTGCCAAGAGAAATGAATTATAGTTTCACTAAATATCTGAAATGGCTTTGCTAACAAGGGCTTTTATCAGCTGTCTGGTCAGTGGAGCAACCGTGTTATAATTCCAATGATTCTGATATTGAATAGTAAAATACCACATGACAAAATTATTATGACCAAGTTTGCAGGAATTCAGATTCAACTCGTATGTAATATTTTATATTGGGCATTATTACTGTTCTTGAGACCACAAGAAATTCTGGAAATGCTCAGTTGGTTGAGCATTCTCAGCTGTCAGTTAAGCCTCATTTGGAACTTGGTCAAGATTTACAAATCATAAGTTTACAACTGTGTTTTCATCATTATTCTTATATCTAGGTGTTTTTTTTTGTCATGTCATTTATCTTATTAGTAAGCTATTAACAACTTTGTCTATATTGGTATTATCCATATTTATATTCTTAATTTTTTGACATTCTTAAGTTACTAACTTTTTTATTTTCATGAGAAAATCACAAAAATAATTGTGCTCATGTTTTTTACTTGTATAAAAATTATGATAAAAATTCGAATCTGAGTTACTTGTGAATATGTAAAAATGACAGCTCGTTGTTTTATAAATAAATACATAGTGAATATTTATATTCCAGAATCCTAAGAAAATCATTATTTTCAAATGTCTTCAACCTGTTCAGTTTAGATTGAATTGACGAGTTTTACAAGACCAAATTTGTATTCTTTAATCTTGTAATCGTACTCATCTTTGAGCAAATCAAGTGCCAAATCTACTTTTCAAATTTTCCATTTATATGTTTGTAAAATTTAAATTTAATGCAGAATTACATCTTAATCATTATTAAACAGGTTGGATACATTGATTATTATAACAGTTGTGTATTATCTCAAGTAAAATATTGTACAATTTAACTAAATAGTGAATCAGCTTCTACAAAAATGAAAACTATGAGTAGCAAAATTTTAAGTTAATAATTAAAAGACAGTAAATGCATCTTTGTGACAATGTTTGTCTTGTTTGTTTCAATCAATGGTGGAAGAATATTTAGTATCAGTTTTCCTCAACTGTACACCTTTACAGACTTTATAGAATATTTTAATAATTTATTTTTTCTCACTAGATGGCATAATTAAATAATTGTAATAAACTATGTGTTTTATTCATGTTATTGTCACACATTCTTCAAATATGCCAAATTCATATCTGGCTCTTTTAATAGCTGTTCTTACTTTGGTCAAAAAATGGATAACTATTAATATTTAGACAAAATATTGCTTCAGTAAATTGCCAATGCACGGAAATCAATGGGCTAGCATATTTTTATTGCGTTATTAAAGATTTATATGTGTATTTGTTTATTTACATTAAATTCTGATATTACATTTTAAAAAAATGTTTAACTTTTGATATATTTTTCATAGGCTAACAATTTTATTGAAGCCAATGTTTTCAGTAAGTCAAGTGTTATTGTCAAACAAGTGTGAATTTTGCAAGAGCAAGCAAGTAAAGTTTTGGTACAAACCAAAACTAATTTCGACCTTTATCACGTGGCCTGTAATTTTCATGAAGTACCAGACACAATCTATTATTTGTACCAAATGTAGATGACATTTGATGGATCATCAATGCTTTATTATTAGTCCTGAGGTAAGTTAAGATTGTTTAAGTTTTTTTTTTTTCTAACTGCTACGTACATAGCCTCAAGTAGAATGTGATTGTCGTGAGGAGTGATAAAATAACTAAAAAGAAAGCTTGCTGCTATCATAGCCTGATCATGGTATTAAATTGCCTAGTTACAGCCCTGCTGGTATGAACATTTACCAAAGTACACTGTCATCTTTCTTAATTTTATATTCATTGTAGTAAAAAATCTGACACCAGATGTTTCAAAATGTGGTGTTCTATCTATTGTATAATACTCTTCAGATTTGTGTTTTTGATCTCTACTTCAAAGTTCACAGACACATATATTATGCACTGTGGAACTACTATCATTCTTATAATTGATCACCTAAATGTGATATGTGGTACTGTTTTTGATGATATTTCAAAAGATCAGTACAACAGCTACATGACTTACCTTAACTAAGCTTCATAAAGATTTTCATTTCATATTATTTTTTTGTATATATATAATTGTTTCTTCTCAGAAATTTCAAGACATTATGTAATAAAAACATTTTGTTAAGTTTGTTTAACAGTTGGCTAGTAGTGTGTTGACTGGCATAGCCAAGCCTTGCTTCTAATGGAGGAATTACATTTAACTTAAAATAGTTTTAGACAACTGACATTAAACTCTTAAGTGAAGAAAGTTTTATTTAGCAAAGAGTTCTTGATTCATAGTGATAACCAGTTGTATTTATTCTGAAATATTAGGTTAAGAGTAAAAGTTAAAGAAAACACGTCTTTGTATATAAAATACAAGATTAATGTTTAAAAATATTTTAACTGTTTCCACGGTTAAGAGGTTTCAAGTGTAAACCTACATGCCAAAATTACTAATTTTATTTAGATTTTCAAAACTAGCTCATTTCAACAATTGGTTGCTTTTTATTTTATGAAATATTTTTGATGTTAATTGCAAATAAAAACGTATGTAAACCTACATGTCTATGCAGTTTCAATCACATATTTATTTATTGCAGATGTTTTATCCTATTTCAAAGGATTGGTGTTTTGTTATTGATAAGAAACTTGTCCCTTTATAGTGCCAGTTAGTAATGCTTTGTATGTCACGATTTTCCCTTGTTTTTCATTTATTATTAGAGGCCTTTCATTCCCACCTTAACTTGTCTGAAGAAACACTACTAAAATATACTTTTGTAAATAACTACATGGAATGTTTAAGGCCCTATGGACAAAGCTTATTATGAAATATTTACACCAGTGTTCAATAAAATGGTTAAAGGAAGTTTAGGAGACTCAGTAACTAAAAGCTAGGAATTTTGTTAACAGTCTTTGTATTTGCTCTTAATTACGGAAAATTTTCATGTTATATACGTTTGAATGCTGTGAAAATTTTATCACAAGACATTAGGATAGCTGTTAAGTTTTGCAATGGCAAAAGTGTCTCATGAATCAAATATTTATTTATCAAATGTTGTTAAGTTTACAACATTCAAACAAGATAGTACATAAAATAACATGTTTTTAGAAGAAAAAATCAACTAAGTAGAAATAAATTTATTTCAGCCAAGAAACTAAATATACTGTTTACTAGACTGACAAAGGTAATAGAGTAAAGTGTTAATATAAATATGCTAGTTCTTATGAAGATGAAACTGAGTGAACATTTTCCTTTCAGTATTTGGTTTTTTCTTTTTCATTACAGAGAAAGTCAATGATAACTATGTGTGTAAATAACAAAAATTGAGTTTTTCATATAGTGATACAGTATTTACTATAGTAAGTTTCAGAAGTTAATTGGGTGAATAAACATTTCTAATCATAATTTCCCATGTATACTTAATTAGCTTATGGTAAAATGTGTCAAGATCCATATATATATTTTTTTTACCCAATGATTTTAGCTGCAAATGGTTATATGTTTGTTAAACTTATGACAGTCTTTATTATGAGCATTCTATTAATTTCCACCTGCTTAAAAAAATAATCGAAAAACAATGGAAAGTGAATCACAGGTTAAACATCAATTTTAATAATGCAGAGATGCCAACGATTATGATTTGATCATAACCATTACGATTTTGGTGTATACATTATGACTATACGCTCATACAGCAAATATTACTTCTTGATGCAACTCCCAAATAAGGCTTGGCATGGCCGAGCGCGTTAAGGCGTGCACTCGTAATCCGAGGGTCGCGGGTTCGCGCCAGTGTCGCGCTAAACATGCTCGCCCTCCCAGCCGTGGGGGTGTATAATGTGACGGTCAATCCCACTATTCGTTGGTAAAAGAGTAGCCCAAGAGTTGGCGGTGGGTGGTGATGACTTACACTGCTAAATTAGGGACGGCTAGCACAGATAGCCCTCGAGTAGCTTTGTGCGAAATTCCAAAACAAAACAAGCAACTGCCAAATTATTATTTATTATACAGGCCAATATAATAAAGTGATAAATTGTTCCCCCATGGCTTGAAAGGGGTGAAAAAAAAATTCTAGTGAGATATAAATAAATTATGATAATAAATAAAAACATAGTCCAAATGGCTACTTGCAATAATTGTGTTTGTGCTTGAAATAATAAAAAAATATTCATATCTCCGACATCCACCATTAGTTTGAGTGCGGTGCATCTCCATACTGAGTTCGTAGGTGAATCCAAAGTAACATCATGAGTGCTTGTCAGCCAATCAGCGTTCGTATAGATGGGTATTTCTCGTTTACTAAGTGGTATGGCCTGGCTCACCAGATTGTCTTGTTTCCAGCAAATCTAAAAGGACTAAAACTGTGAATCAAAACTTTAGGAAAGAGTATAGGGCAAAGTATCCAGTCATTGCATCAAAAGTCAGTGACAGTTATGCGTTTTGTACAGTTTTTTCGATTTTTCTGTGATGCATGGTGGGACAAAAGATTTTTTCAGACCTAAAAAATTGGCATCTCACCGACAAAAGGCTGAGGCGAAGACAAAAACGATGCAAATAATGACATTTATGTGTAAGAATTCAAAATATGAAACCGTAAATGCAGAAGTGATGTTTACGCAATTCGTCATTGCCCATAATTTACCCCTAGCTGTAGCCCATCATGCAGGACATCTATTCAGAAAAATGTTATTCTTAAAACCTCGACGTGTTTTCCATGATATCTTTATTCGTGGTGGAATCGTGCCTCCCACATGGAACAAAGACTCAAAAACGGGCCTGGAATACTTGCTGTAGGTATCTCACAATCTCGCACCTCATCGCTTTCCAGGGCTCTTGAATTAAGTTCACAACCAGCATATCTTCTACCACCAGTTTGAAAGTCATATTGGAAAAGATTCAAAAGGTCAATATAATTTTATTCCCTCTCGATCTTGCTCTCTGATGGCCAGGAAATAGCTGATACCCGGAGCATTGCTGATACTCTAGGTGAAAGCTTTTCACACATATCTAGCACTTCTGCTTTATCTGCCTCCTTCATATCCATCAAAACTTGAGCGAAGTGATCACCTCTTTCCTTTCAAGCTGATTGTCTCTGTTTATAATCATTCCTTTACACAGATGGAACTGAAACTGAAACTATTCTTTTTAATAAGATGTGGCAGGAGAATGTTTTCCTCATGCCTAAGACCAGGCTATTCCGCTACCTTGGAAGGATCCCAAGTTTCTTTCAAACTACCATCCAATTGCTTTGACAAGCTGTCTGTGTAAGACCACAGAGGGGATGGTTAATGCACATCTTGTTTGGTTCCTCGAATTGAACAACCTCCTCTCGCTCATCCAGTGTGAGTTCCAACAATAGAGTTCCACCATGGACCATCTGGTTTGACTTGAAACACCAATCAGAGAAGCGTTTCTCAAATAACATCTTGTATTAATATTCTTTGACATTTAAAAGCCTTATGATACAACATGGAGGTATGGCATTTTGCAACACAACCATTTACGAGGGTTATGTGGCCATTTGTACATTTCTATTGAAAGATTTTTAACAGACAGAGAATTTCAATTTTGTGTGGGTTTGACACTTTCCTGTTCTTTTCTACAGGAACTTGAAGTCCCTCAGGACTGTGTTTTGAGTGTCACACTTTACAGCATAAAGATAAATGCTATCACTGAACAACTCCCTCTTACTGTTGCAAATAAGCTCTATCTCGACAACTTTCACAATTTATCCAAGTTTTTGTTTTTCGGTGGTTGCTTGCAGGATCCCTTCTACTGCTTCTGTGTTCACTTTTGAACTGTATGACATTTCTCTTGCCCTGGATTGCATAAAAGCTAAGGAGTACTCAAACTGCACTATTTATACTGACTCACTTAATTCTATACTGGCCCTGGAATCACTTTATGTTAGTTCACCCCAGCTCTTTCAAGTATTCAAAACTGACTGTCCCATTTCTCGTTAACATCTACTTCTATCCAATCTTTTTTTGAATGCCAGGCCACATTGGTATTTGTGGGAACAAGCTTGCTGACATCGTGGCTAAATCTATGCTCTAGCACTATCAGTATCACATGGATTATGGTCCTGTATTCAAGGCTCAGCTCCATGCCAGTTGGCTGTCACTCTGGAGTGAACAACGTGAAAACAAGCTTTTCCAAATAAAACCATCTATTGGACTTTGGCCATTTTGCTTCCATAAGGATTGGAAAAAGGAAGTTGTTTTGACTAGACTCTGCATTCGGCACAATTTTTTAACTCATCGTTTTCTTCACCAGACTGATGCACCAATGTGTTATCTGTGTAACACTTAGCTCACAATGTGCCACATCTTTCTGTCTTGCCGTCATTACTACTCTCATTGATGGCACCATTTCAAACATGTTCTGTCCCAATGTTTATCTGTAACATTAGACAATGGTAATAGCACATTGACAATGGTGACACTGTTCATCTTAGAAATGTTTTTAGTTTTTAGAGGCTATTAATCTTGTTAATGCTATTTAAGTTTTTGATTTATACATTAGACCTGTTTTTAATGTGATTCCCTCTTAAGAATTAAAGAACATCTAGTTTGATTTGAAATTAGAAAATGGCCATAACATCAAATAACTCAAAAGGACTGGAAAGGTGACTTACGCTGATTTTTGAACTTAAGTTCCCAGGATGACTAACAGGTATGATAATTATAATTATGCTACAGAAAGCCCTTTACAATTGTATTATTTGTTTTACCATCATTCCATTTTATGAATTTTAACTTTTTACCGGATGTTTGGCACAGATAGCCTAGTTGCTTTGGATCATAAAACATGAAACCAAACAACCAAAGTCAAAAATTAATTTCCAGCTGCTTAAAAAAATAATCTAAAAACAATGGAAAGTAAATCTACAGGTGAAACATCAATTTTAATAATGCAGAGATGCCAACCATTATGATTTGAGCATAATCATTACGATTTTGGTGAATACATCACTACTATACGCGCATACAGATAAATATTACTACTTGATGCAACTCCAAAATTATATATTATATAGGCCTATACAATAAAGTGATAAATTGTTCCCCCAGGGCTTGAAAGGGGTGAATAGAAAATTTCTAGTGAGATATAAATTATTATGATAATAAATAAAAAACATAGTCCAAATGGCTACTTGCAACAATCATGTTTGTGCAGAAGTGATGTTCAAGCAATTTTTCATTGCTCATAATTTACCCCTAGCTGTAGCCCATCATGCAGGATATCTATTCAGAAAAATATTTCCAGACTAATATAGCGAAACAATATGGCGGTGCTAGAACCAAAACTAAGCCATTGTACAAATGTTGGGTTGTGAAGATGGCAAAATGATTTCATGCACATTTTCTAACAGTGTTTACTGTTTAGCAACAGATGGATCCACAGACATAGATGACTCAAACTGTATCCAGTAGTTGTACGATATTTTGACCCTTTGCTTGGAAAAATTGTTTGTTTTCTTTTGACAATGGTGGAATAGAAAGAAGCTTCAACGGGAGAGAATATTTTCAAGCTTTTGGACCACGAACTCACAAAGAGGGAATTTCCATGGGAAAACTGTCAAAGTTTTTCTTCAGACAGTGTTTCAGTTATGTCTGGTAAAGGTAAAGGTGTGATGGGACACATCCCAAGACAGCAGCCTAGCATTTACTGCTGTGCCTGTCAACTCATGAATATTGCTGCCCAGAAAGCTTCCAGAGAACTGCTCTGCCCAGTGTCTGATACATTCATAGATATAGACTATTATCTGCTAACAGAAAACAACATTTCAAAGAGTTTCAAGGATTGTATGACAAAGAAAAGAAAAATTCTACAACTTGTTAACATAAGATGGCTATTACTTGGGGTGTGCCTCAACAGAATATTGGACATGTGGAAGCCAGTGAAGAATTATTTTCACTGTGAAAAGGAAAAACTAGATTAAAAAAGATCTAAACATGAGCTCAGTCATGCAGCAAGACTTTAACACTCAGGATATCCTGTCAGCCACACAAGACAACAGTCTCCAAAAGCAAAGAAACATTTAATATAACTCAATATATGTTTTGGTAGTCTGACCTTGAACTAAAGAAGAGACAATCAATGAAAAAAGAGAATAGAATGAAAGCTAGCAAGAAAGTAACCAAGAAAAGTTATGCGCAGAGCAAGTTAGATAAGATAACAGTTTTTTGAACAACAAAATTAATTTATTTCGTCTTTTTCTTCACTCTCCAATTCCTCCATCTGAGCAAGCCCATTTCATATTGCAAAGAGAAGAACCTTACATACACATTATGCATAGAACTCTGATTACACAAGTTAAAATATACTTGTCAGATACATCAAGCCAGAATATCTTGAAGGCAACATCACTGACTTTAACTCCAACAATGAATCCTTACACAAATCTGATGAGGTAGTTTCTATTGGAAATACTGCCAAGAAATACATTGTTAAATATGAAAAAGACCTGGACCTGATCAGCTTCTACACCAGTGTAAAAAATACTATATTGTAGCTACAAATTACATGATAAAATATTTCCCTGTAAATGATGAATTTCTAACTCACGAAGAGATTGCTGATCCAAAACTGAAAGTCCGCAAAGATTTCTCTTCTCTACGCTTCTTCACAGACAGGTATCTTGTCATTGTCAATACACATGAGCACGACACTATTGACAAGTTGGAAGGGCAATATTTGAACTATCATATTTATATCTCAGAAACTGTCCTTCAATTGAATATTGACAAATTTTGGGTTTAGCTGTCTACAGTTAAGGATGGAAATGGCAACCAGAAGTATGGCATTCTGTGTAGGGTTATGCTTGGAATTCTTCCAATCTTCCACTCAAATCTTAACAGTCAAAGGATCATTAATTCAGTGACTAAAAACAAAAGCAAGTTGAGTCCAAACTTGAGCACCTCACTTTTGAGCAGTATTATAGCATACAAGATGTGTATGCCGTCAAATGGACAATGTTGTTATAACTCCCAACCATCCAGAGACATTCTCATGAAAGTAAAAGCAGCAACAGCTGCAAAACTATTACAATTAGTGTCATAAACATGATATAAACTAGTTCTTACATAAAGGCTTTTTCTGCTTACTGTTTGTGCATGTTCAATATTGTTTGTTACTCTGAACTAAAGAAGATAATTAAAAAAATAAATTTATTTATTAAATACACAAAACACTCATAAATAAGCAACTTACAGCAGTAATAAATGATAATGATATAATAATAAACAGCTTAGAGGCATTGGTCAGGCCTAGAAGCCGAAAATGATAAAGGGCTCTGTCTACAATCATTATGATCAGTCATTTGAAATAATTGATATCTCTGATAATATACATATTTATTAGAACAGAAACTTTATGGAATTGTTTGTTCAGCAAAAAGTGATTATAATTTGTGTATCCTCCTCTTTAACAGTCATTTCTGACATTGCTGCAACATATTTATTGAAGGTGTCTTTTGGAATTATACTCCAAATGTTTAATACACTACCATAAAGTTTGTTTCAAGTAATTTTGGATTTGTCAAGCTTTTGACCTATCAAAATGGGATACGAATGGGCCTTTGTGGGGCCATTGTAGCATTTGAATGATTCCAACAGTTTCTAATTTAGATAAATTTCTGCATAGGTTGCATGAATGTTTGCAGTCATTATCTCCTTCGTACTAGAATCCTTTACCAATAATACACAAACCACTTGCTTAATCTGATTCCTTGAGGTGGATTTCTATATGTGGTGAGGGAATCTCCCAGAGAATGTTCTCTAATTTCAGTTTATTACCCCTGGAATCTGAACACCACCCATGTGTTTGCTGTGTGTGGTGACCTGCGATGGAGAGAAGATCTTGATGATTGAGGGGTTCATCTCTAACAGACCGCTTTGGCCTTGAATATTTGTAGAGTTGGCTGGTCCATTTGGCTCCATGGTGGGCAAGGACAGTGAGCACTGAGATGTTCTAATTTTATTATTTTTGATATCCATGTTTACGAACACGAAATACATATGAAACAACAGATTATTGGAAAACAATTGACTCTGTTATACAGTCACCATCAAAGTTGGACTCAACACCTGCAATTCTCATTCTGCATTTATTGTTTGAGAAATCTTTAGGTTAGATGTCCCATTTTTCATTCAAAAGAGTTTAGAAGGGCTTGCTGCCTCTCCAAAGTCAGTAGGAAGCTGTGTTCAGGAAACATCTTCACCACAACACATCAAATTCCTACTGAGTTCAAAGGGCATTGGGAATATACTCATAGAAGATACTCCCCATGCTCTCCTGAATTCTTCCAGAAGAGTTATTGTTGAAAGGGACTTGAACATTCCCAAGTTGGTTCACTGGTTATTCCAGGCAAGGCATTTCTGCAGTGTGCCAAATTTCCCTTTGCAAAAGAGCACCTTCTCCAATTCTCTTCTGCATAAATAGAAATGGCTACTTTGATACAGTGTATTTGTCAGTTTTTATTCGAATATAGAGATGCCATTGAGGATTTTATTGATTCTAATTATCCTCTGTGTGTCTCTTTACAAGAGACATTCCTGAAACTTGCGTATGCAGTCACTTTTCTGCTGTTTTCATTGTACACAAATGACAGTTTATGTGGTGGACGAGTGCATGGATGAATGGCACTGCTGGTCAATCAGCGTATGCCTGCCCTATCTTTGCCCCTCGATCCACCCTTGGATCATCCGGATTTCTTTGAGTCGTACCATCACAGTTTTTCTCTCTACCTGTCTTCTCCTGAAGAGACCTATGATAAGTCAGACCGTGATTCTCTCTTTAAACAATTACCATCTTCCTTTTTAATTTTGTGGGATTGGTGCTGATAATGATGGGAGGGATCATCCTATTGAGCGTATGTTCTCGGATCACAACCTTTCTGTCCTGAATACTGATTCTTATACTTATTTTCATGCACCTAATTTGTCTTTTGATGCTATTAATCTCTTTATCTGCTCCCCTTCAGTTTTCTCTTTATTTACTTGGCCTCTCAGTATGGATTCCTGTACGTGGTGAGGGGACCTCCCAGGGAAGGTTCTGTTCTGTCTGGGATTTAAATATCCACCCACGTGTTTGCTGTGCGTGGCGACCCGGGAAGGGAAGGAGAGAATCTGGTGGTTGAGGGGTCTAACCCTAACTCACCACTTTGGCCTTGAATTCCTGTAGACAGGCGGCCTTTGGGTGGCCCCTTGGGTCAATCGGATGGTCCACTTGGGCTAGAGTCAGCCAAGTAATAGTGTTGGAAGTTCTCAACGGGTGTTGTGGACATTGTACATGATGCTGGTGTTTGGGTATAGTGCTCACGAAACCCTGACATTGCTGCATTATCCTTGCATGACGTTGTAGTGCGTCCCCTTATGGTGGGTGCGTTCAGTGGGTACCAAAAGTTTTCTTTTTTCCTGTGAATCCTCCTTCAAAACATTTAAATAAAATAGTGAAAAAACAGTCAATATGTAAGCGACCACGTTTTGTAGACTGAGCAGCAATCTTCAACATCTATAACACACGTACCTTATTTTCTTATATCACATTTTCTTTCAGAAAAACCTTTAGAGCAATTGTCCCCTTTTTTATTCAGAAGGGACTAGAGGGTCTTGCTGGATCTCCAAAGTCAGTAAAGGAGCTTTGATCTGGAGACATATTAGTTGAAACATTCACAATCCACCACAGTAAACTCCTATTTAATTCAAAGGGAATTGGGGATATACCAATTGAGGTTACCTTTCATGCTACCTTGAATTCATCACGAGGAGTTATTGTTGAGATGGATTTGAAGAATGTCCCCGAGTCAGAGATTCTCATTGGTCTCTCCACTCAAGGAGTTTCTGCAGTGAGGCATATCTCCACTCGCAAGGATGGAGTTACACTGCCAACAAATTCCTTCGTTTTGACATTTACATCATCACGTGCACCTGCCACGATCAAGGCAGGTTATCTAATTTGCATGGTACGGCCATACATTCGAAACCCTCTCCGATGTTTCCAATGTCAGAGGTACGGCCATTCAAAGACATCATGTCATGGTTCCCTGATATGTTCTCGTTGTGGTGGCAAGGACAACGATGCCTATGAATGTAACATGGACCCACATTGCGTCATCTTCAATGGTTCTCACCCTTTTTACTTTTGTTCTTGCACAAAATGGTTGGAGGAAAAAGAGGTGTAGTGTTTGAAAACGACTCATAACATTAGTTATCCTGAGGCTCGGGAATTGCTGCCTATCACTCCATCTTGGACATATGCTGCTGCACTTCATTCCACTACTACAGTGAGAGTGCAGACAGATCTCTCTGTGCCTCCAAGAGAATTGTTTTCAAAACAAATGAAAAGCCTTTTGACCTCCATGGTTATAAAGGTTGATGAATCGACTTCCACACCCATCTCTGTTCCTTCCATACATTTCAACAAACCTCAAGATCCACATCCTTCAGTTTCAAATACAGGCATTTCTTTTTATACATCTTTTTCTCCCACCCTAAGAGGCAACACAATCATTCCTTTGCGTCCTTAGTCACTGGAATCCCCTTTCAATAACAAAGACCTGCCCAATCAACCCAAGGCAGGATCCATGGAGGTTGATAGACCTCCCCTGACTAAGGACAGTAAGGAAAAAAGACATGGTCGTAAACAGAAGGGTTCTCCAGCCACTTCACCTTCCTGTCATTAAAAATTGCTATCTTGATACAATGGAACTGTCGAGGTTTACGTTCTAATCTGGATGATATCAAAACACTGATTGCTTCTTACCATTCTCTATATCTTTCCTTACAAGCAACATTTCTTAAACCTGCTGATACAGTTACCATTCGGCAGTTTTCTCTGTACTGAAATTACAGGCTGTGTGATGGACGAGTACATGGAGGGGTGGCACTATTGGTTGATCAGCATGTGCCCACCCTGTCTTTGTCACTCAACACACCATTGGAGACCGTAGCCATCCGTGTTTCCTTGGGTCATACCATCACTGTTTGTTCTATGTACCTGTACCCTGGAGAGACATATGCTCTATTAGACCTTGATGCTCCTGTTGAACAGTTGCCGTTTTAAAGCAAGGAGGAATCATTGATTAAGTACAGAAATGGAACCTCTATTACTGCTAGTACCAAAGTCATATGGGACAAAATTCAAAAGGTCAGTGGGCAGTATATTTCTGCCCCCTTTGATATTGCTCACTGATGGTCAGGAATATCTTCAGGCCAAGAGCATCACTGATACTTTAAATAAAAGCTTTACATAAGCATGTAGGATTTCTGCTTCATACCCCACCTTCTCAGCCATCAGGAATTTAGTGATCATCTCTTTCCTTTTGGGCTGATCATCTCTGTGACTATAACTGCCCCTTTGTTGGTCTGGCAGTATATCAATCAGACCTGATGATATTCGCTATAAGATGTTGTGCTGTCTCTCTCCTGTCTCTCTTGCTACTCTCTGGTTGTTTTTAACCAGATCTGGTGGGAGAATGCATTTCCTGAGGCTTTTACAAGCATAGGAAGGATTCCAAAATTACCATTCAGTTGCCTTGACAAGCTGTTTCTGTAAGATCTTAAAGAGGATAGTTAACACTTATCTTTTTTTGTTCGTCGAAGCAAATAATCTTCTTTTGCCCAACCAGCGTTTCAGTTGTCAAGCCTGGGGTTATTTAGAAGCAATTAGATCCTGCTCTCAATTGTTTACTGCAGTGGGCCACAGCAAATTATTTTTCTTTTCTCTCCAAAACCATTTGCATGCATTGTTGCCACCAACAGGGTATTCATTCCAATTTCGAGTTCTGCTTCAGTGAAGTTGTGCTTCCTGTGGTCTGTGAGGCAATATTCTTGATATTATATTTGACCATAAGCTGACTTTCATTCCACATATCAAGCAGCTAATTGCTAAGTGTACAAGGGCACATAACATTCTCTCTCTTCCCCCTCTTAGAGAGGGGATCGACATTATTTTCTCAAGATATATTGTGCCATCATTCATCTGAAACTGGGCAATGGGTCTCTGGGCAGAACCTTGGGTTTGAAGATGTTGGGTCCTGTTCACCATTTGGAGCATTGGCTCTGCATGTGGGTTTTCTGCACTTCTCCAGTACAGACTTTGTACATTGAGTCTCATGAAACTCCTCTACAACTTTTATATTTGCAATTGTCCTTCCTTTTGTAATTCCAAATTTTGATTCCTATCACAGCATTCCAACTGGGTTGCATTTTCCTTTGTCAGTGGGGCATGCGTTTTCAGAATAGAAGGTCTCCAATTTTCCTTTTTATCTTCATATCCAGGCGCTGTTGGATGAATTAGGTCTGCCCTTGGATGATATTGCTGTCTCCCGATGGCTTATTAACATTCTCAAGTATAACCCTCCTTTAAGTTCTCTGAAGAAGGCCGATACTCCCAACTGGAAGTAGTTTTATATTTGCTAAACATCTTTCACACTCCTTCCATTTACATTTATACAAATGGTTCAAAATCAGTTGAATCTGTGGGGTCTGTAGTAATTTGGTGGTTGCACACAGGATCCCCTCTACAGTATGCTATTTCTCTTGCCGTGGATCATGTTGAAGCTACACAGAATATGAACTTTTATTATTTATACTGACTTGCTTACATCCCTACAGGAACTGGAATTGCTTCCCATAAGTTCTTATCAGTATTCAAAACCGGCTGGCCCATTTCTCTTTATCATCGCTAGTTACAATTCTCTGCATTTTGGGATGTAGCATGACAATAGAACTTAATATATAGTATTAAACAGTGTTTTTAACAAGATGTATTTGCTGAGTGTTATTAAACTGATTTATTCTGCATATATTGGTATCATATGCTAGTTGCTTTTGATATAGTTAAGATACCACATCGGGTGCTGTGAGACTTATTTCAGACCCTAAATTTGTTCAGTATGTTCATTCAAGAAGAACTCTCATGAAATGCCCTTGGTACAAGTATATGGGAATCCTAAAGAGTGATAAGTATTCTCACCCAGGTTTATTCAGTTGTCAACAGGGATCAGTGAGGCAATATTATGGTGTTGAAATTTACATTCTGTAAGGGCATGGAAGACTAAGCTTCATAAAATGGGAAGAATGACAAAATGTTTCATATTTTAACTTCTATGCAGCACTGTATATGCATCCTAAGCTCTAATAAGTTATCCCAATCTCATGTTCCAACTAGTACACACAGAAATATCAACATCCCAGGGAATGAAAGATGGTACAGAATCTGTTGCAATCCTTGTGATTGGAAGAACTAAATAGATTTTTCATGAAATACGATACTAGCTCAGAAAAGTGCAAATGATTTTTTTATTTGGGACTAGTGTGGAACTAGTGAACTGTATTATCTTCCAGTAGAAGACGTGTATCCAAAAGGCACACCAAAGTATCATATCACTGAACAGGAAATTAAGGTAAAAACATTAAAGACACATATAGCTATTAGTTAACTGCATTATATTTCAGTAGGAGACATCAATTACGGTCACACCAAAGAATCACATCACTCACCAGGAAATGTGCCTCGAATCTTCTTATCTTTAATTTACTGTTGAGTGACATGATATTTGGTGTGAATGTAGTTGATACGTCTCATACTGGAAGATAATACAGTTCAGAAGCTTTTTACTTAGAAGTATGTGTGTCTGCAATGTTCTTACCTTTACTTTCTTGGTGAAAAATATGGTTTTTGTGTAACTGTAGGTGACACGTCTCTTACTGTAAGATAATACAGTTCAGTTGTTCAATAATAACTGTACATGTCTGTAATATTTTTACCTTTAATTTTTTTTGAGTGATATGGTTCTTTGAGGGAACTCCAGGTGACATGGCTCTTACCGTAAGAGAATGCAGTTCACTAGTTCTGTTATTAGAATTCCACTATAAATTTTTAAGCTTACTAAGATTTACTTAGATTTTACAACATATTAAACATCAAGCAGACTAAGCACCCAACCTACCTCATTGAAATCTTGAAATGAAAAACATAGAAGGCTCTTCAAAGATTAAAATGGCAAGGAAAACTGCTCTAGGGATATTCCAAATTGTTGATTGTTATTCACATGTCATATATTAAAGTAAGTGTATATAAGGTACCATTTAAAAAAATGTAAAGAGTTGAACGGGTGGCTACAATACGTAATCCAGTACATAAGCCATATTTCAACAAAGTAAAGAGATATGAGGTTCGTATTTTATATTCCAAATTATGTAATTTGAGTATGAACAGTTTTATTAAGTACAGAATATAGGATTACATTTCTACATTTTTTATGGAAATATATGAAATGAAACTTCTGTTTTTGAAATTTATTCACAAGTGGACTTATTATTGTAGAAAGTATTCACTAATTCAGACCAAACTCAAGTGAAGATTGAATGAATCAGCAAATTGAATATGGAGGACATTGTGGCTCAAGTGGCTTACATAAACTCACGACAGTATCCTTCTCCTGGTCTCCGCAGTGTTAACACAGTTACCGCTATTAAGGGAGTTTTAACTGCAACTGAAAATCTAAGCCCCAAATATACTCATAAGCATTTTCCCACATTTTGTATATGTTATTGAGTTACTGGAATTCTGATTCCAAATGTACTTAACGAATTTCAAGATTAGAATCGATGTTTTTCTTCTATAAGGCAAAACTTTTATTGAATAATGAATATATTAAAAAATATATATATAAGGAGAGAGAGAGAATATTATCAAGTTTTAAACTTTTATTTACAACCCTATTTTTACATGTTAGTTGTGGAAATGGAACCACCCTCAAAGTTCCGGTTTCTATAGCTATATCATAGTTCTTCGCCCTAATCAACCTACAATTGGTATCAATGGAACTTCAAATCTTGCCCGAGAGTATGATGCATTCAAACAAGGCATTGAGTTTGTTTAGTACAGTGAGTGTTGTGGTCACTCAGAGGCGAGACCAAGAGCTTATTGATGCTGGCTTGATTACTCAGCAGAAGCTGGACACGTGTAAGGTCCAGATGTATCCTCCACTGAACCATGATCACGTGTATTTCAAGCACCCTACTAATGTGATGAACTACCTAGGAATTCACTATAGAGAAAGCAAAGATGGTTTGCTCATATATGGTAGGTAAAGAAACACCTTATTTTAACTTTAGTGAGTGCTGTAAATACATCACATAGTGATCTTGACCAGAATCTTAAAGAAGCAGTACTTAGTACAGATAAAAAAACATGTATATATTGTCTACACCTTTAAATCTTCACTTGTATTCACATGAACTAATAGATACCGAAATCTCACTAGTATGTGTACCTGGAGTTATTGTATACACGTAATCACACAAAGTAATTTGCCAAAAAATATCAAAATTTAACTGCTAAGAGCATGACATGGAAACATGTTTTAGCTTTTAATTATAAACAATTTGATAACAATAGAGCGACATTCAGAATGCTCCGGCTATGAGTCGTGTTGGAGCATTAGGTTTAGAATAACGCTAGTTATTTGCTAGTATGTGGCAAAAGCTTTCACCTAGAGTATCAGCGATGCTCTGGGTATCAGTTATTTCCTGGCCATCAGAGAGCAAGATCGAGAGGGGATAAAATTATATTGTCCACTGACCTTTCGAATTTTATCCCATATGACTTTCAAACTGGTGGTAGAAGATACGCTAGTCGTGAACTTAATCCAAGAGCCCTGAAAAGCAATGAGGTGCAAGGTTGTGAGATACCTACAGCAAGTATTCCAGGCCCGTTTTTAAGTCTTTGTTCCATGTGGGAGGCACGATTCCACCACGGATGAGGATATCATGGAAAACGTCGAGGTTTTAAGAATACATTGAGTCGCTACCTGTATAATACAGTTAGTCATCTATTGATGGCTTACAGTCGATGGTAGGATCAAGTTCTGTGAGAGCAGCGACAGAAAAGCGAAAGATTGTGATTAGAAAGCATACACTCTACAGTGGAACCCTTTCCATCAATATCAGCACTTCTTCAGAGGGGATGATGTCCATTAATGTCCCCAGGAATAAAAAGGAAGACAGCAACTATTCAATGAGATAATCAAGGTCTGATTGATCATAGGTCTATCCACACAACAAGTTGAGAGAACAAACAGTGATGCGACGACCCAAGGAAACAGATGGTAGAAGAGGGTGTGTCAAGTGGCAAAGAAATGGTGTGCACAGTGCCATCCCTCCATGCACCCACACATCACACAGCTTGTCATTTCTGTACAAAGAAAACTGATGGCAGGTGACTGTATCGGCAGGTTTCAGGCAATGCTTCCTGTAAGGAAAAACATATAGGATGGAAAAAAGCAGCCAGTGCTTTGATGTCATCCTGAGTAGAACGTAAATTTTAACAGTTCCATTGCATTAAGGTGGCCATTTTTATGTAGGAGAATTGTGTGAGGAGCCTTTCTGTTTATGATCACATCTTTCTTCTAAATAGGTCTGTCAACCTCACTGGATCCTGCCCTTGGTTCAATTGGTTAGGTCTTTCACAAATTGTTGGAAGAGGATTCCAGAAACTGAAGACATGAACAAATGATTCTTTTGCATCTTGAGTGGGAGAAGATGTTCCCGAAGAAATGCCCACACGTGGAGTCAAAGTAAGTGGACCTTGAAGTTTTAGGGAATGTATGTCAGGGACAGAGATGGGTGTTGAAGTTTATTCATGAACTTATTTAACCATGAAAGGCAAAAGACTTTTCATTTGGTTAAAGAACAATTTTTGGAGGCTCAGAAAGACCCATCTGCACTCCCACTGTAGTAGGTAACCGAAGTGCAGCAGCATACCTCAGAGATGAGGTGGTGGACAGCAACGTTCGAGCTTCAGGGTAAGTACAATTTTCAATAGTTTTTAAATCCTGCATCTCTTTTCCTTCCAACCATTTAGGGCAAGAACGAAAGGCAATGAAGGTCTGTTTCATGCTCATAGGCATCGTGGTCCTTGCCATCACAACTAGCATGAATTATGACATGATGTATTCAAGTGACCAAACCAATAACACTGGAAAAATCGAAGAGGGTTTGGAATGTATGGCCATAGCTTGCAACTAAGATACCCAGCCTTGATGGTAGCAGATAAGCATGGTAATGTGAATGTCAAAATGAGGACATTGGTTGGCATCATAATTCCATCATTGCGATTGCGATACACATCACTGCAGAAACTCCGTGAGTGGAAAACCTGCGAGAATCTACGAGTTAGTAGAAACAAGAATCTCATTAGGACAAGAACAGTTTCATTCCCACATAAACGCAGTTAAGCCTTATTATTAGATTTCTCTGAAATGTTTGGTTGTGTTCATTAAAAACATTTATACATTTATAGAATGCTTATAATTAAGACTGTCATAAATTTAACAGGCATTTTTCCATTCGCAGCTAAAGTAATTGGGTAAAAAATATACATATGGATCTTGACAAATTTAACCATCAGTTACTTTAGTCTTCATGGGAAATTATGATTTGAAATGTTTTTCACCCAATTAATTTCTGAAACTTACTATAGTAAATACTGTATCAATTTTGTTATTTACACACATAGTTGTTGCTGGCTTTCTCTGTAATGAAAAAGGAAAATGTTCACTCAGTTTCATTTTTTTATATGCAAAAAACGGCTCTTTTGGGCTCAGAAAACACTTCAAATAGAAGAGCGAACAACGTTTCAAATTTAAACCAATACACACAAATCCAACAAAGACACATGAGACGCAACTAAACAAATTACTACTACAAATGAAAAAAGCCAACACAATTTCACAAACACTTTATTCCTACCTACGTAAAACCGACTCACGCACCGCAAATATACGGCATCCCCAAACCTCATAAACCAGATTGTCCATTACGACCAATAATGTCAACATATGAATCGTTTAACTACAATCTTGGTAAATACATAGCATGGGCATTCTCCAAATATGCAACATCAGCCAGCTCATTCATCCAAGACTCTTTTAATTTCAAGTCCAATCTAAATCAACTTAATCATAAAGCCTTAATGGCCAGTTTCGATGTTATATCCCTCTTCACAGAAGTTCCAACAACAGAAGCCTGCAAGATAGCCTTAGAACTCTATATTCGAGACCCTAACCCGATTATAGACATTCCCAGTAACCAGTTAGCAACCCTCATAGAATTCACCACAATAAAGACAAACTTCATGTTCAACAACCAAAACTATATACAAACAAATGGCCTAAGCATGGGCAACCCAGTATCGCCAGTTCTAGCCAATATTTTTATGACACAAATTGAAACACAAGCAATTAATACAGCATTACATCCACCACTATACTGGTACAGATATGTAGATGACACGGTTGCGGGATTCGAATCTACAGAACACATACTTAACTTTTTCACTCACATTAACTCTATACATCCCAACATTAACTTCACATGTGAACAGGAAGAAAGCAATCAAATATCATTTCTTAACCTCAAAATTATAAGAACCGACACACAATTCAAAACAGAAATCCACCGAAAAATCACCCATACTGGACTATACATTCCTTGGGACTCAGCACATGAAACAAAACAAAAACTCAACATACTAAGAAACCAGATAAACACAGCCATAAAACTATGCTCACCAGATAAAATTAACGATGAATTAGATAAAATAAAACAATACTTCATCAACATCAATAAGTTTCCTCCACAAACCGTAGAAAACATTATACGCACACACCCAGACAGAAAGCAAAATCAACCAACAAAAGTAAATATATCTCACGAATCAAAAAATCACGAAACCATATACTGCTGTATACCATATATTCCTGACATCAGCAAACAAATAACCAACATTTGGCAAAAACTAGTAAGAAAATATAACATTCCAGTTAACACTAAATTTATTCAAAAACCAGGCACAAAACTCAGGTCTATACTATGTAAGAACTACACTGACAAACACCACACCAACATTATTTATAAAATACAATGTGATAACTGCCACGACTTCTATATAGGAGAAACAAGTAGAAAAATGGAAACCAGATTCAAAGAACATAAAAAGTCACCTTCACACGTTTTCGAACACTGCAAGTCAAATGGACACAACATAACCATAGAAAACACTAAAATACTAAATAAAGAAACAAACATAAACAAACGAAAAATTAAAGAAGCCTTACTCATACAACAACTTAAACCCAAAATAAACCAATATAAAGGAACACCATTATACCTATATTAATATAGATAAAATTATATATTCAAACCGCGCCCTCTACATTGCGACACTCAGTTATACAACCCCTTCCAAACATGTGGTCAGCTTCCGGCCAGTTACCTCTTTCTTTGTGAACCTGACGATGACCGAAGAAGGTCGAAACGTTGTTCGCTCTTCTATTTGAAGTGTTTTCTGAGCCCAAAAGAGCCGTTTTTTGCATATAAAATTCTCAACAAGTGGGTTTCTCGACATCACTGATCAGTTTCATTTTCATATGAATTAGCATATTTATAATAACACTTTACTCTATTAACTTTGTCAGTCTAGTTAACAATATATTTAGTTTCTTGGTTGAAATAAATTCATTTCTACTTAGTTCTTTTTTCTTCCAAAACATGTTATTTAATGTATTATCTTGTTTGAATGTAGTAAACTTAACAACAACATTTGATAAATCAATATTTGATTCATGAGAAACTTTTGACGTTGATAAACCTAACAGCTATCCTAATGTCTTCTCATAAACTTTTCACAGCATTCAAACATATAAAGTATGAAAATTTTCTGTAATTAAAAGCACATACAAAGACAAACTGTTAAAATTTCCTAGGTTTTAGTTGCTAAGTCTTCTAAACTTCCATAAACCACTATTTATTGAACACTGGTGTTAATATTTTATAATAAGCTCTGTCCACAGGGCCTTAAACATTCCATGTAGCTATTTTCAAAGGTATATTTTAGTAGTGTTTCTTCGGACAAGATATGATGGGAATAAAGGCCTCTAATAATAAATCTAAAACAATGGAAAATTATGACACACAAAGCATTACTAACTGGCAAGTTAGGGACAAGTTTTTTATCATTAAAAAAACCAATCCTATGAAACTGGATAAAACATCTGCAATAAATAAATATGTGATTGAAACTGCATAGACTTGTAAGTTTACACCAAAACTACTTCACAAAATAAAAAGCAATCAATTGTTGAAATGGGTTAGTTTTGAAAATTTAAATCAAATTAGTAATTTTGGCATGTAGGTTTACACTTGAAACCTCTCAACTGTGGAAACAGTTAAATTTTTTTAAATATTAATCTTGTATTTTATATACAGAGACGTGTTTTCTTTAACATTTACTTTTAACCTAATATTTCAGAATAAATACAAGTTATCACTTTGAATCAAGAACTCTTTGCTGAATAAAACTTTCTTCACTTAAGAGTTTAATATCAATTATCTAAAACTATTTTGGGTAAAATGTTATTTCTCCATTAGAAGTAAGGCTTGGCTATGCCAGTCATCTCACTACTAGCCAACTGTTAAACAAACTTAACAAAATGTTTTTATTACATAATGTCTTGAAATTTCTGAGAAGAAACAATTATATATATACAAAGAAATAATATGAAATGAAAATCCTTATGAAGCTTAGTTAAGGTAAGTCATGTAGCTGTTGTACTAATCTTTTGAAATATCATCGAAAACAGTACCACATATCACATTTAGGTGATCAATCATAAAAATGACAGTAGTTCCACAGTGCATAATATATGTATCTGTGAACTTTGAAGTAGAGATCAAAAACACAAATCTAAAGAATATTAGACAATAGATAGAACACCACATTTTGAAACAACATCTGGTGTCAGATTTTTTACTTCAATGAACATAATATTTAGAAAGCTGACAGTGTACTTTGGTAAATGTTCATACCAGCAGGGCTGTAACTAGGCAATTTAATACCATGATCAGGCTATGATAACAGCAAATTTTTTTTTAAGTTATTTTGCCACTCCTCACTACTATCTCATTCTACTTCAGGCTCCATACATAGCAGTTAGGAAAAACAACAACTTAACACAGCTGTATTGATTAGATTCCAATACCAATTTCAAAATCTCAGCCTTCCTCTGAAGCAAAAACTGTGTACAAATGCATTAATACACAAGGATTTCCACCCCATTAGTCTTCGTTTTCAAATTCTAGTACAAAACAAAACACTAGTGCATTGATTTCAGTGTATTTAAAAGAAAATCGTCGATCACTTTGTTACATATTCAGTTGAAGATAGTATAAAAGTGAAAAAATAATGAAATTATTAAGCTTCGACAATTTACTTATTCCATCATAAGTTAGATTCATATTAAATATATCTTAATATATCGTGAAAAATAACAATAATAATTCTGTTCACTACAATGTCTTATGTGTCTGTCATGTTCAAGTCTAATATTTTACATAAACACATAAATTAAACGTTCTAAAACAATGGTGTACATTCAGACTGATTATTGACCGTGGAAAGATATAAGTATTGAAAAGATTTGGTTTGATTTGTTTTGAATTTTGCGCAAAGCTATACAAGAGCTGTCTGCGCTAGTCGTCCTTAATTTAGAAGTATGAGACAAGAGAAAAGGCAGCTAATCATCACCACCCACACCAACGAATAGAAAATAAAACACGGGTGTCAGTAAGGAACAAAACTTTATCAGAAATATACAGCGTTTGAACAAGATGATGTCATGTACCTGATGATAACAGTGGGAAAATGTATTTACAAAATGGAAAATTATGACTTGCAAGTTGGTTTTTCTACAAAAGGAAATAATGCTTGTTGGATCTAGGCTCTCTTGCGACAGAATATTAACGGCACAGTTAAAAAGAAATGAACTATTAAAGTTTTGATTTCAGAAAACTATGTAGAGACTACTAAAAACTTGCAAGACAGTTTTTTAATCCTTTCGTTTAGTTTACTTACAGATTAACTATATTGCAACTTTTGTGCCAGAGAATAATTGCACAAGTGGATCGAAACTTCGTACCTGTTCTAAAACATATTATTCACTGTACAAGCCGTATCTTGTAATATGATACAAAACAATTCTTTATCCAATGTTGTTTGCTATTTGTTACCTGTGATTCTGTGAAAGATAAAATCTACATTACATACAACCTTCGAGCTCAGACATAATATCATGGTAAATGCTTGAACTTCTACCAAACAGCTCCATGAAGAACATTCACAACTGTAACAAACAGAAAAACACTAATCTCGTTTATAACAGGCAGTTAGGCACTGATGTTTAAAGAATGGAGGCCGAATTGTTCCATTGTTGAAACTGATGAATTTTAATGAAGGAGAAGTAAAAAATTATGTGGTATAATGCAAGAGAAAACAACACGCTGTACACTCCACAACAGTTTTAAATTGTACTATTTGTTTGACCAGTGGCAGATTTAAAGTTCCGAAAGGCTAGGGACTTATATTTTTTCGTGAGCCATACATCCCATTGTTATGTATATGTGTAAATATTTTGTTAACGACAACACGTCGTGTTGTGTTTAAATTTTCATTTCTATTATTCATTTTTCCATATTGATATTATTGTTTCGAAGTTTAAACTAATATTTTGTTATTCATTTAGGGTAACATTTAGAATTTTCTTGAATTAAGTAAACCAATCATATGTTTGTAAATGAGTGCTGGTGACTTCGTGTCTAGACGTGTAGTCTCGTGCAAGAACGGACACGCGCGGATTGCTCTGGAGTTGTATGGAAATTGCAAGATTGTTCGAGAAGTAGGCCTACCGGTATAAAAGACGGTGACGCGAGATAAATTGAGTCATCAGTTTTTATTCGAAGAAAAAGAGAGAGATTCAGTCATCAGTTTTTATTCGAAGAAAGAGATAGAGATTCAGACATCAGTTATTATTCGAAGAAAAGAGGAAAGTTAGACATTAGTTCTATTTCTAAAGAAGAGAGTCAGTTATTTGAGAAATATTAAGTGTTTGCTGTGATTATTCAACTTGGATTTGTGACTGAAGTTAGATCTACGGAAGCTGTGATTTTACTTCGTCAGTCTCTACGATTCATCCGAATTACTGCTTGTTCTGAGAGTCGGCGAATTTATTGAACTGTGAACTCTGTTTCTGAACTTCTTCATTTAAGCTTCGGAATCTCTTCGTGGGACCAAATTCACACCCTAGACTGGAATTTGAGACTTTCATTTTAGATCATTACATTAGATACAGGTCAGTACCGTTTTGTATTGTGATTAATTTTGAAGTTTGAAACTAGTATTATTTTGTTTTGTAATTAATTTCGAATGTTGTAACTTAATATCTGTCACTGTTATTATATAATTTATGTTATATCTGTTATATTTGTTAATAGTTTAGTGTAATAAATTATACAAGCTGTTATCTGCGTTTTTCTGTTGCGTTTAGTCTACAAAGAACATAAAACATTAAAAAATACGTAACACCATGCAATTTTATATAGACTAATATTGTCAATGGGCTCTGGAGCTGAGCCCCTACCAAAATACATCACTGGGTTTTACAACTAGGGTATGTATGCTTTAACATATGAGGTTAAAACACACACACACGTCTTCTGAGAAAAAATATCACAATATTGAGGTATGACATATTCCTAGTATGAGTTCATCAGGTACAGAGGTCATTTCACCCATGTTGACACAGAAAAAATTTCTGTTCATACAAAATAGAATATTGTAGTTTTTCTACTCGTGCTTTGGTATGTTATGGAATTGTCTTAGGAGTAGGTAAGGTAACAAATCCACCTTCCTATAAACTGGTAAGATGTGCAGTTCTGAAGAGCTGGCAAGTAGCGAGCTTCTTTTATTAAAACGAGTGAATGTTGAGAGTTTACTAACGAGTAAGTATGTTAAAACGTACGCTATTCTCATTTGGTAAGGTTGAACACTTTTTTGAAAAGCTAATAAAGTTGAGAGTTATTAAGAATAGAAATAAAGACCAATAACTTATGGGTGAATTCAAAGAAAGATATCCTTAACTATTAAATACAGTGCCAACAAAGCTTTCGCTCGTTACCAAAGCTTATCAGGCGGGCTTGGATATAATAAACGTACTAGTGGTTTCGGTATTGTTTATATTTTTAGTTATGGTGTGTTATTTCAGTTATTAATTAATTGAATTGATATGATTATCAATTTTTTTTAATTAATTGACAAATCAGATTTTTAAGCTATAAATTAAAAGCATAATATTATTACTTGAAATTGGTTTGGTATGAACTTCGTGCAATGTTACCTAATGGCTATTCCGAGTTAGCCGTCACTATTTTAGCAGTGGCAGACTAAAGCAGTGCATCTCAGCCGTATTTTTCAGATAACCCAGGTCTCTGGGCTTTGGTCGTCACGACCTCATTAATTCTATGAGGGTGAGACTTTATGTTTGTTGGCGCAATTCGTCATAATCCATGACAAAGGTGATATATGTACCTGGAAGAATCAAAACAGAGTTGAATCTGCGCAAACAGCTCGTGTTCCTCCTGAAAACCTGCCAACAACCCACCATATGAAAAACACTTAACCAAGAGCAATCTCTTTTACGCAATCCAACCTGCACCTGTTATTTACAGGGAGACATCAGTTTAACTTTATAAAAATTATCAGGTACATGAATGATTATATATTTGATCGAATATTATAAATGTTAAAAATTTTTGCAAGGTACTTTTATTATTATTATAGAAATTCGGAGGTAATACCTAAATATAAATATTGTTCATTCAAAATTTTTTACTTAGGTTACAAACTAAAAAAATAATCCGCAGTGGAGATTCTGGTGTTTATTGCAAATTCAACAATATACAATACACAAATGAATATAACATAACCAAAACCATAAGTTTCAGTATATTTGTCTAAAAAAAATGTCTACAAAATTTGCCTAGATAATAAAATTCATCCAGATTTTTCACTGAAATTAAAATTAAATTGCAACTTGTTTAATTATATCTGCCTATGTGTATGGTTTACACATACATATTAGCATGTCTCTAGCAAAACCTAATCAACATTCAAAATTTTAATTAAACAAAGATAGTAAACCAAATACCTAAAATTTTAACACAAATTACAACAACATTCTTCTGGGTCACAGAACATCTGTCCAACACCTACCTGAATAATTATATTAACAAATTAATTACAAATTTATACTGAACAAAAAAGGCAAAACGTTAAGTAGATCAGTATTACTGTTTAGAAGAAAATACATTTTGCACCAGCTCATCTGCAGGAAAAATTTACTTATTGTTTTAATAACCAGGAAACCAGCTCTAGCTATATGCTTGAATGATGAAAGCAGCTTTCTATAATATAGAATAAAGAATGTTTTCGAACTTATGATCATTTATGTCACAACAAGAAAAAGCATTATCTGAATAACAATGTTACTTCAGATATTGTACCACTCACTAAATTAAAAGAGTACCTGTGTACAATTGATAGAACAAGTGTTGTGTATGTTTCAATGAAAAATGTCAAACAAGTTCTAACACGAGAAATTTCAAATCACCATAACTGAATTCTACTACAGAGCAACATCTAATTAAATATAAATACACGTATCCTTGTACCTTTTTCATTTATTACAACTCATCCAAACATACATAATCTAAGTTTACAAAGCTAACAAATGTGTAAATGCTTCCTTTTGTTCAGAAATTACTTTTTCTCATGCGTGTACATCAATTTCACAAAGAAGTTGGTAGAGCTTTCACTTTGAAAGGTTGCTACTGCCTCTTTCTAGAATAGGACAGTGTTTCAGTCTATTCTGACCCCAAAAAGGCCTTGCTATAGAAACCCAAACATCACCCAACTCTAGAAACTGGCAGAAGCAATCCATAAAAGCCAAAACCTGTACCATGTCTACACTGCTTAAAATACTCTCACAACAAGAGAAAACTTGATCATAATAGAATTGAATGTAATTAAATTTACAAGAAAATATTTGCTAAACAAACTTTCTCCTGATGTTACCCATTACTTACTGAAGCTTACTTCATGCATCGTTGTTAAAAACCTCCTTTGAAACTCTTCAACAAATAACTAACACACAGATGTTTATTAAATCTCATAAAAAGTGAATAGAATAAAAGAAAGCCTCATCCTAGGTATTACATTAATAATCATTTTACAATCTGATAGAGATGCATACAAAGGCATGTCTTTGAAAAAAAAATGCAGGAAATTCAGGATATGTATGTTCAAATAGCCTTGCATTGTCATTTTAGGCTGCAGTAATTTTAAATGTTCAAGTTTCTATGCATGTAACATGGTTCAGATGTCTACAAGAAAACTAGTGTATTCACTATTAACTAAAAAGTTGCTTATCTTTCACCAACTATAATCACAACCTTCATCCAAATTGGAAAGATACAGCAATCTAATAAGTAAAAATGTTTCCTGGTTTATTACCTGCATTAACTTTAAATCAGTGTTAAAAATAATATGAACAATAACAACAAAAAACTTGCATTTTAAGGAGAAGTACGCCCTGACCTCCCAGTGGGCCATAAAAATAGTGAAGGTTCCTTTTCTAAAAATATAGTGAAAATTATGATTTTAGAAATCCAAATAACAGATGTTAAATTTATAAATTGATAGTTCACCAATAATAAATGTAAATTTGCATCCCCACCTAAACAATTTCCATTTCTATACTTGAGATGGTAGAGATTCTACTATGGAACTTCAGATAATTTTTTTCAGAATTTAAAAAAATTGAACACGATGCAAAATCTTTATATTTTCATGGATAGATCATTAACCTTTGTTTTGAAGTAATCTGTGCAAAAGTAGACAATGAGAAGACAGAGAAATATATTTGTACTTTTAAAAGTTTCACTGGGAGATCCATGGGTTGCAGTTATAAGTGACGTGGAAGAATAAAAATACTGAAAGGAATCATCCAATTTAGTTATTCTAAATAATTGTTGGATGAGAAACAATTATTGTAGGATATCTCTTGAACAATGAACTGAACAAATTACAAGAAACTTAAGAAACTGTATTGTCTAAAATATCAACAACAAAAAGACTTAACTTTGTCTCCTTGAAGCAGGAAACTGATGTTTGATTTTTCTTTTATACCATTCTAAAATATAGCATCTGTTTCATGACCACCGCAAAAATAACCAGGTTTCCTCAATAATAAAATGTTTTTTGTTCTTTTTAAAGGATGAATGAGAGCTTTCTTTACCAAGCTGATGAAACAATAAAATAGCTATGTTTAAAGCATGTCACTGGTTTTCACTATGTGTCATCTAGGAATGCATCCAATATCAAGCAGCTGCCACCAATACATGACACTAAGTGAACTGCATTGTAAAGTTATTGCATAGGTGGCAGCTTAGCTGTCTGTAACTTAAATTTTAAGTTTGGAGTTGTTGCAATCCAGCCCAAGAGCTTTAGATTTTTCAGTCACTTCTTCAGAACTGTCAGCTCCATTTTCATGGTCACAACGATCATCATCCATGCTGTCACTATCTTCAGTTTGTTCTTTCTGAGATGTTGGAATTTCTTGAACTTGCTGGAACAAAAGAAGCCAAATATGACAAAATATTTTTGTTTTCAATATCTGCACTTTTAAAATTACATTTCAACACAAATTATTTTGTAATATTTTCATATGAATAAATGAGTTTACATTTCTTTCTAAAGTGAATGGTTTTCACATAAAATAAAATGCCACATTATCCAAATAATATATCACTTCAACCTCATTTTATCTTAACTGTATAAACTAAATTGAAATAACACATATGTCAAGATACAACTTAATAACTATAACAGTTTACATTCCATGAAGCATTCTCTTAATTATCAGCTGACAGGCATATTTAGTTCCCCTTTATTGTTGTGTTGAAAACTTAGGTACTTAAAACAGATGGAATGCTAAGCTTATAGATTTTTTAAAACTAATCTCTTAAGACAATCCTAAAAATATTAAATTATATTATGAACTTTATTTTATCTCAGCCAATCCACAACACTGATATTTTACTTCGAAATCACACAAATATAGTGCGCTTCTTATCAGAGATCATTTTTCTGTTAGCATAACCTACTGACTTCGGTTAGAAAACGGCTATACTTTACAGTACATATATCCATTGATATTTAAGGTCATGGTATTATACAACTCTTAATAACACAAAGTATTATTCCCCAATAACAGACCTTGACCAACACTATAATATCGTCCACAACTCCATCTACATTACTATGACACAATCATGATCAATTTGTTCATCTTCCTGTCCCTGGATCTACACTATAACATTATCCACAACTCTATGCTGATTATCTTTATGCCTCTAAACCCATGTTAAAGAATCACTTTGACAAAAGATAACACAAGAGTTATGTATTTATCATCAAATTCTCAGTATTCTGGAGTTGAAAGAATATTGTGAGTAAAAGAATGGTTGAACATTCTTGAGAATGACATGCACCAGGCCCTTCATGGAAAACAGACTGCACAGACCTCACAGATGGTATCTGTTCACATGGCTAAAGCAAGTACAAAAAAGCCACTGTAAAATACATTATTTCCTGCATTTTTTCCAAGAAACCTAACACATTCATGTTTAACATACTACTACAAGAATTTTGGCTGGCTTCAATGTAATTTCATACGTTGGTCTCATACAAAAGGTCAACCCAACTATTTTACAGTAATTTGATGTGTTGTATATACTTCAACACAATTAATTAATCTATCTATCTTATGAACCTATTTCTTTATGTTGACAGTGTGTATTTGTACAACACACTGGGTTGGCATCATGGTGTGTTTTTTTATGTCAGTGTACATATGCATAATGTACATTTATAACTTCTTCTATTAAACATATTGCTGTTTTTCATTTATTATTAAAATGTATATCATATAATAATTTGGTATAATGAGGCTCTGCTCCAAGGCTATGTACAAACCAGTTCTTTTTTCCACATATCTTTTGTACAGTTTTGATAACAAATAAAGTTTTTTCTCTTATTTTGAGAACATAGAATGGTGTAATCAAAACATTAAAAAATAACTATTCTGACTTATTCGAAGTTTGTCTGATCACACTGTATATACACTGCATATAGATACACTGTATGTAAACTATTTATTACCTAATAAATATGTAATTTGGCAAAACTACATTTTACTAATTGATTAATAAAATATATATACTGAAACGTGCAGAACTTTCCATTAATAATATTGAGCAACATGGCTTTCTAATAAACTCACTTCCATTGGGTTTACTGTAATGGTCAAAGAGCTACCATCCCATGCCATTTCATGGTCATTCGAGCAGTTCCCTTGCAATTGACGATGGGATGCTCGAATTCTAATTACTCCCAGTACAATCATGAACACCAAAAACCCAACACAGATGATAATAATGACAGTGCCAGTATAACCTGGAAATGAATATTTTTCATATTAGTTTAATAATACATAATAGTTTGATAATTAGTTTGACAGATAATAATACAAGTCTGACCTCGACATCAGGTTTAGCCAGGTGGAGGATGGCTGGAGAAAATATGGGGTAACTAAAGTACATTTTAGAATGGCTGTAACCCCATATTAATTTGTGTGTTATATATCTTTGTGAAGAAACAAACTCACATAATTGGCAAATATGCTCCACAAGATGATGATTAAACCTGGATCTATGGTGGTTGTTAGTATCCATTTCATAAGTTCACTATAGTCTTTACAAATGTAAGATATCTTTAGACTATTAAAATATTGCATATTGTAAGCATAAAATTCAATAATATTTTATCAAAGATTATGAGTTTAGAAGTTTTGCTGATTATATCAATCTTTTAAAAATATTCAAGTCCAGATTTATTTCTTTGTTATACTTTTTGCAATAAATATTATGGAACAAATTGTAATATGTTGACATCTTGTTACTTTTAGTTCTGACTATTATTATATTTAGTCAATATTAGCCATATAACAGTTCCATATATAGTATGACATTATCATTTGTTTATTTACAATAGTCTTTAAAATATTACTTTCTTAGTTACATTAACAACTGCTACTGCTTTCTCTTTTGGTTACTATTATTTTCATTGAATTTTCTAGTTTCTAGAAGCTTATCTTGTCCCCTTTTTAGATGTTACTAAAGATTTAATGTAATTTATTACTTACTTTGTGTGTTTGTTGCAGGGTTAGTTAAAATAAGTGTGTTAATGGCTTATATATATCACATTATATTTAACATGTTTTCTTTGTATAACACTCAATATTGTTACACTTGCATGCATTATTTAAATTTTGCTTATTTGTCATTCTTTATCTTGATAAACATTAGTTTTTGATTGTATTATTGGAAAATTACTGCCCTTGACTGAAACAATGATAGGTTTTTCACATATTGTCACAGACTTTACTTGTGTCAGAAGCTAGAAAATAGGGATAGCTCACTGAGTTTTCTTTCATCAAAATATGTGCTAGGGAAAAATAGAGAAAAACCAGGCATGTTTACACTGAGGTTACTTTTTCCAAACAAGTTTATGACAGTAGTTCGAGTGTTTGTGTTCCCTCAATGAGGTATATACTGTATTAACTTTTATTAACAATATTAATTACAATGCTTAGTATACTGACTGTTATTACTTCTCATTTTGAGTCATTCTTTGCTATTATACTTTTATTGCAAAATTCTGTTTTGCTTTGTCAACTTCACATATATATTGAAGACTAAGCTAAATATCCTAAACTGGCTGAACTCCATGAAATCTTGGTAGGATTCTGGTTGACACTATTATTAACAGTGACATTATTCAACTTATAAAAATATGTATTCTAATTGCTATAAATAAGAATATAAGATAAGCATATTTATTTATCCATGCTTGTTTCCAACTAGATTTTTAGTTTCTCTCTAAGTACACAGCTCATTCTCATCAGACTTAATATTAATTAAAAATATGTCACACAATGTAATCAGAAACAGCATTCTCCTGAATCATTTAATCACTAACTCACTGAACACTTCCAACCTTTTTGTCTTATTCTATGAGACTGACAATGTTCAAGACTCTTTGAGTTTTGCCAATCAGCCTACAGAACTCAGAAGTTATCTTTGTTCTTATAATGCTACTCAAGCAATAAATAAGACCTTACGAATGAGTTATGAGACAATGGTGACACGAGCACCAAACTGATTATATGTATTTTTCCATGGTTAAAAACTATTAATGTATGTGTATTTTATTGATAGTTAATTGTTAGATTATGTATGTGATGAAATAATTCCTCATACTGCTTAAATAAATTGATTACTAGAAGATATGAGGCCACATAAGAAATGGTATAGTTTATGGTATTGGTGATTTGACAAACAATGAGTGGGTATTCTGTACTGTTCACAAACATGAAACGTATGAGTAGAAATACTACTTACTAGCTGAAGTTCTAGCAACAGCTTCACTGTTTTCTAATAATTTACTTGTGACATATGCTGCTTGCAGCTCCACCTGGTGGTCATGGTGCTCAGCATGAGCAAAAATAGCTGGATCCTTATGGTTTAATACCTCATGACTGGGTTCCACACGAGGATGAATTACTGTGAGCTACACAAATGTTATTAAAAATTAACTGTCAGTGTCAGAATATAGAAATACTTTACCATAAATAAAAATGTTTACTATCTGTTTACTGTATATCTAAACAAAATTTCTTCTTGAAATCAACAACTTTTTGCCTGAAAAAATATCCTTGAGGATATTTACAACTGTGAATAAATTACTCACAACAAGACTTAAATTATTAAAACCTTTTGTTTCTGCCTCTTCATAGGCTTACCTATGTTTTAATGATCACAACTGATTCTATACATTACTTACATATATAACCTGAAGACAACATAAACTTATGGGTCAATCGAAGCCATCCCATGCAATAAACTAAACTTTAAAATACAAATAAAACATTCAAAACCAGCCCTTATCATTCAAGTGTGTATCAGGCTTTCTCTTAAACCTCCTTAAATTGAATACATCCACCATATGGGAAGGGAACCCATTTCGAAAGCTAACCACCATGCCAAAACAAATAAAGTTCTCTGAGCTGATTCCTCTTACCCTGTTTAAATGTGCCCCCAAGCCTTACTTTTCTCTCACTGTTACTCAGAAAAAAGAACACATTTGCATCATCAAGTTTGTAAAAATCTTAAACAACACAATCACATGTAATTCTTCTTTTTCAAGAGAAAACAGTTAATAACAGTTCACAGTAAAACTCAATGTCAGAATGACATTCAAATAAAACTATTCATTTAAAGTTTGTACATTTAATGCCACTTTAATTAACAAAAATATTTTAATAAAATATGCATATGGTCTAAAGTAATTTCACAAATGAATTAGCTTTGTGAACTGCAATTTTTCTTACTGTTTGGATGTATTCATTGCTTATAAATCGGCCATTCAGCCCTGAGCAGACCACTTTGAAGACACGGTTGAGATAGTAAGCTGGTTTGTGATTGTAATACACTATTTCCCTCAGAAGCATTTCATAGTTATAACTAGAGCATGCACCTGAAGCAGAAATGGAAAAAAATAGTTACATGTATCTGAAGTCGATTTTCTGTTCTAATAAACGTTATTTTATTGGTTACCTTTATAAGCATAATAGTTAAAGCAAACTCTCTTCTTAAATTTCTTTAAAATGACAAAATTCAAATGAACAAGCAGTAAAAGTGCACATTTATACACTGTAAAAACTTAGGTTTAACAAGTAATTTATTACGTTAGTATTTATCAAATGCCAATCAACAGAGATAAATCTTCATTCACACTAGAACAAAGTATTTTGTAAACTTTTCAAACTAAGCAATAAAAATTATCAATTTCTTTTATAACAATGATGTTGTTTAAAGGTGAGTAATAAAAGGGATATTTTACATGGAAATCACACTACAGACTAGTTTTAAACACAACCAACTCTTTTAATTTAGGTCAGAAAAAGTATTTGTTGGTTTGTTGTCGAGTACAAAACTACACAATGGGTGTGTTATGTCCATCATTGGTATAAAAACCTGATTTAATGTTATAAACCTCCTGAGTTACCACTGAGCACTCCAAGAATTAACTTTAAATTAACACACTATAAAACAGTCATAACTAAATATATGAGTAAAGTCTAAACACATATTTACCTCTTTTTCTTAGATGAAGTTAAAACAGTAACAGCAAAAACTTGATAAATGTTTTATTGTACACTTCTTGACTCTTAATTTAATCCTGGCTACAATCAGTTTGGTTTTCTACACAGAGCAACTTAATTGTTTCCAAAAGTCAAGATTACTAATACCCAGTACAAATACCACAAACATACATTCATACTAACACTAATATAGAAACTCTTGTGACCACTAACATGGCTTCCTACTAATGTTGAGTGCTAATCCATTGTTTCTTTTGGCTCACACTTTACATTTGTATAAATTTACTGTTTGGATGAATGTCAAAGCTATTAACGATTTCTCCATCATCCCTAGTGTCCAGGGAGCCAGTGATCATCTCCTATGTCAGTCTTATAATACAACCTGAAATGTGGGGAATATTTTGTGAAATGGCATAGATTCAAACTTAGTTTAACAGCTCCAAAACTATACAATGGAGCTGACTCGTACCCCATACTTAGATGAAAAAGTACTGTGTTATGTCTAAGTATACAATAACTTTCATATGAAATGCTATATCTCTGGCAAATGATATTCTATAAGAGCAACGTTAAAAAACAAAAGAAACAGTAAACAAAATATTTTCCTTCCGTCATCTAGCACTTAAACATGTGAGAAATGTTACTAGCAATTGTACTTTTGTAAGTACCGTAATGGTAAAGTTAAAATCACTTCCCTTCGAGCTTAATTATAGCAAAGATTAACTTTTCTGAAATACTTTTGTAGATAACTGTATTCTAAAAAAAAGAAGAAAAAAATGACAATTAAGAATGGAAAAAAAGAGTGAAAGCACAGACTCTAACTTTTGTAAATTATTTGGAAAATGTGAAGAAACAAAATGATTGAAAGATTGTAAATGTTTCTGATCATAACATGTGATTGAAGTTTTTAAAAATTACAGATTTTAATTTAACTTCTGTCATTAATATTACTTTGAAACTACTGTCAGTGATATTTCTCAAGAACTGTGATTTCACCAAAATAATTGGCATGATTTTAGGATCTTTCCTGGCCAGTTTGCTCTTAACTTTTTAATAATGTTTCTGATCCTTTGGATGGAGGTTTTCATGCAGAATTATTATATAACTTTCATAACATTTTTAAAATAAGAGCCTGGCAAAAGGTAAATTAGTATATTAGAGCTGGCTAGCTGTTCCTAGTAAAAGGCGGATTAAAATGTTAGAACTAGGTAGCCAAGCTCAGAGAAAGGTTGATTAGAAAGTTAAAAGTAAGTAGCCGTGCCTAACAAAAAATAGATTAGAAAATTTAGACTTGAGTAACTGTGCCTAATGAAAGGTTGAATTGAAAGTTTACTCCTCATGCTCTCCTTTACCAGATTACATTGTACCTATAATAAAAATGCAAGTATCGTTAGAAGGTTTAACAATATAACAAAATGTCATAATCTGAGTATCTGTACTAGATATATCTGTTAAGGAGATCACATGCTTTAAAAAAATAATTTTACTACAAGCTCCAAATGGACACATTCATAGTATCTCTCCATACCCTGTGTTTGGGACATAATAAAATCAAATTATATGCATGCTGGATTAATTTTAGACTGTAATTGTTTTATTTTTTCAAAAATGTTATTACCGTTTTGAAGTTGTTGTTGTTGTTTTGAATTAAGCACAAAGTTACAAAATGGACTATCTGTGCTCTGCCCACCACGGGTATCACAACCAGGATTTTAGCCTGTAAGTCCGCAGACATACCGCTGAGCCACTGGGGGGCACCGTTTTGAAAATAAATAACCTTACAGGAGAACACATGGTTAGGGTGATATGTTAATTTAGATATTTTATGTGTGAGAAAATAATGGGACAGTTAGCTAATAACAAAGTTTCAAATAATAAATGGCTACTAATTAATAAAAATAAAAGTTAGAGTCATGCTTTCAATCATTTTGTTTGTGTTATTGCTGTGATATTAATTTTTTCTGCTGGTGGCATGCTACTTTTAACATTACACCTTTGTTTATTTCATTGGTTTGCTGGAAAAACTTAATGCACACTGAACACATCATATATGTTTGGAAATTCTGCTCATCCTCATTTATAAATTATTACATGCTTATGTAAGCTTTGTATTCATAGAAATTTACCTCAGAACTGTGGTGTCATCAAATGAAACACTTAAGAAAGCCAAATTCTTAAGTCGTTACTGTTCTTATTTGTCGTAAGCAAACCTAAACTTAAATACCAGTAAAAATAAACCTCAAGAAAATGTTATAAGAAGAAGTAATAACATTATTAACGTTAAAACCAAAATTGTTTTATAGATTGATAAATTGCAGTACATTAGTTTTCGTTCCATAGCCAGATGTGCTGTGGAAAGTTTTACAAGTAATTGGACAAATATTTTTGCTCAGCAACTCAAACATATTTACATGTTTCTGCGCATTTACCTAAATCCTTAAAGTAAGGAAGGATTATTCCATTTTTGAAGCTCACCCTTCATATTAGTGCTACTACCAACAAACTTTATTACTAGTAAAATAACAACTGATAATGTTACATGGATAAATGGAAGTTTACATGAAATTCTATTATGTACCATCCATGTGTTTTCTTGCAACAAAGTTACTTTAAGCTGTCTCTTTTGTACGCTAATAGGAATTGAACCCCCAATTTTAGTGCTGATAATATGTGTGAGGATGGCTCAGTATCTGGTGATAAAAGTTTATATTTGAAATCCTTAGCTGATATGACACTAATACTC
The DNA here is from genome assembly GCA_011833715.1 of Carcinoscorpius rotundicauda. NCBI lineage: Eukaryota > Metazoa > Arthropoda > Merostomata > Xiphosura > Limulidae > Carcinoscorpius > Carcinoscorpius rotundicauda. The sequence goes on along the minus strand of CM022391.1, from coordinate 113,788,987 downwards.
TCAGAAATTAAAGCTCAACACAATATAACAATCTGAGCAGAAACAATATCACACAAACACACATGCAGGTCAGTTGCTCAATGAAGTATGCACACAGATTGATTGAATCACCATTTACTCAATTCATATGGCATTTAAAGGTGGAATGAGCTAATATAGCAGATTAAGATGTTAAGACATTGATGACCTAGGCCTGAACCAAGGACCCAAATCTAAAACTAATGCTGCAATATGACTCAAAGCCAAATGATTCTGAATGTCCCTCTGTTCTTATCAAGTTGTTTATAATTAAAAGCTAAAACTTAAGAGTGGTATGTTTCCATGTCATGCCCTTAGGAGTTAAATAAAGTATATTTTTGGCAAATTACTGATTATGAGTATAAAATACCTCTAGGAACACATACTAGTGAGATTTCTGTGGATATTAGTTCATGTGAATACAAGTAAAGACTTGAAGGTTTAGACAATATCTGAACTAAGCACTTGGAGCTTAGTGAGTACTGCCTCTTTAAGATTCAGGTGAAGATCACAATCTGATGTATCTACAGCACTCACGAAAGTTTAAAATAAGGTGTTTCTTTACCTACCATATATGAGCAAACCATCTTTGCTTTCTCTAGAGTGAATTCCTAGGTGGTTCATCACATTAGTAGGGAGCTTGAAATACTCGTGATCATGGTTCAGTGGAGGATACATCTGGACCTTACACGTGTCCAACTTCTGCTGAGTAATCAAGCCAGCATCAATAAGCTCTTGGTCTCGCCTCTGGGTGACCACAACACTCACTGTACTAAACAGCTCAATGCCTTGTTTGAATGCATCATATTCTCGGGCAAGATTTGATGTTCCATTGATACCAATTGTAGGTTGATCAGGGTGAAGAACTATGATGTAGCTATGGAAAGTAGGAACTTTGAGGATGCTTCCATTTCCACAACTAACATGCAAAAATAGGGATGGAAATAAAAGATCAAAACATGATAATATTGTCTCTCTCTATATATATATTTAATATATTCCTTATTTAATAAACGTTTTGCCTTATAGAAGTAAAACATTGATTCTAATCTTGAAATTCATTAAGTACATTTGGAATAAGAATTCCAATAATTTAATTACACATAAAAATGTGGGAAAATGCTTATGTGTATATTTGTGGCTTAGATTTTAAATTGCAGTTCAAACTCACTTAACAGCGGTAGCTGTGTTAACACTGCGGAGACCAGGAGAAGGATACTGTCGTGAGTTTATGTAAGCCACTTGAGCCACAATGTCCTCCATATTCAATTTGCTAATTCCTTCAATCGTCACTTGAGTTTGGTCTGAATTAGTGAATACTTTCTACAATAGTAAGTCCACTTGTGAATAAATTTTAAAAACGGAAATTTCATTTGCATAAAAATATGTAAAAAAGCAATCCTATGTTCTGTACTTAATAAAAGTGTTCATACATAACATATTAATAAACAGAAACAGCTAAATCTGCAATTCATTAAGTGCAGTTGGAATCAGAATTTGAGTAACTTAATTACATTTACACTTAGTTCAACAATCAAAGGCAAAAATGGCAATTGTATATTCTATACTTAAGAGATGTATTATTATAAGTGTTCATACATAACATATTAATAAAAAATAAAACTAAATCTAAAGAAGATTGATGTTTAACAGAAAGAAAAAAGTATTAAAGAGCAAAAAATAACAACTTAGAGTCCAAATAAATTAATAAAAGATGAAATAAATACATTTCACACTCTGTGATCTTTTATAATAAAAAGTTTTTGAAATTTTGATAAAATAAGCAGTCTTTAGTGGTAGGGAGATCCATAAAGTTGCAGAAATAGGAGTATTTTTCATCCAGTGTTTTAAAAGACATTCTCTAATTTTGATATTTCAAGTTCACCAAATTATCTTAAAGTTATTTACACACATAAGTTTGTTATCGATCCACAAAATATTTCTACTAGTACTTGAAGTACTGTTAAAATTTTGTTCAACCATATTTAATTTACCTTTCTTTTATATTTTACTTCATTAAATGAACCATTGAGAACCATATCGTATATATATATATATATAGCTACAATATTCAAAATATATTTTGAATATTTTTTAACTAAATTAGGTCTGACCTTAAATAAATCTTTAAAATTCTGGTCACAGCCCAAAACATTGTGCCAACACCATGCATAATTTGGATGCTTTAGTTATGTTGAAAATGAGCAATCCAGCAACATCAGGATGGAAATACTCATAATATGGCAATTTTTTTATCATCATCATCAGTTAAACCATGGTTGATTTCTACTCGGTTTATTAGATGGAATGATCATCAGTTAGGGACTAGTATAATGAATAAGAATACAAAGAAATGTTTCTAATGTGTTGTTTGGTTGCATGGGTTGTACACTCAACCTAATTCTCAAGTGAACTATAAATATTTAAGTCTCAAGCCGATATAATCCCATCCTGACTATTATAATTGACTCAGTGTTTGTTTGTCTCTCTCTCTTTGTATCAAGGACCAAACATTTATATGAATGATAATTTTATATCAGGTACTCAAGAACTATATTTTAAGACAGTATTGTTCCTGTAATATAAAATATAATTTCCTACTTTTTTCTATGTTTCCTTATGAATGAAACTAGCTTAATCAGGATTATAAACCCTGGTATTATTAAAACCACAATTCTTTGCCACTTTATTTGTTATATAGATATTAACAGATAACATTTTATAAAAATCAAAATTTATATGAACAAAGTAAATATTTTAACTCAAAATGAATATCTTTATGACTGTACTCCTACCAAGAACCTCTTAGTATTTTATTTTAAAAATCTTCATGTTCAAGAAAGCTAATTAAAAATATACCAGAAGATAAAAATTATTTTCTTTATTGATTATTGGATCTTTATCTGCACTTTATTCACTAAAACAATGGAAAGACAACTTTGAAACATGAAACATTAGTCTTTACAAGTTTTAGAAAGTTTTTTTGCTGTTTTTGATCTAAATGCTTACTACTTTGAGACTCCTACTCACAGTGTTGCTTTCAATGAGACTTGAAGAAGGCTCTTCAAGACCCTCTTTGCAGCGATGAAGACACCTGTAAACATCCGAGTTTTCTGTTTGCCCCCTCAGCACTGACAGACCAGCTAGGTATCCACGGAAGTGGAAATTCATTTTGTTTTCTTTCCCTTAGTGTAGATAATAATAGTATTTTATTTTTAGTGATCGAAAAACTTGTTTATAAAATTCAAGACTCACTTTATTCATAAACGTGTACAATAATTACCTCAGATTTGCAGGGGCAGTTTTATTATTTTATGTATTTATTCAGATATTTGATTTTGAATAATTTTGTCTTCTGAAGATTATGAAAATTGTTATGATTCAATTTAATTTCAAATAGATGGTACTGAAATACTAACAGCCCTTCCTTGGCAAGTTTCTCTCATATTGTAAGTAATTACGTGACTTTAGCTTCTGAATATTCTTTAAACAAGTTCTTTACTCTCCCATATGACATATTGTGTCAAGTGAACATATATAATATCCCATTACCTGCATTCCCACCGTAATTTAAGTTTCTTAGTTGCAGCCATTATAAAAATATGGTCAGGAATGTATTTCAGAGGTACGTGCTTGATAATTTTAATTACAAAAATATAAAATTCAGATCAGTGATGTCAAGAAAACCTTGTAGAGAAAAATACGTATGTAAAAACGGCTCATTTGGGTTATAAAAATTGTTTACGTCAGTGAACCTGACAATGACTGAAGAAGGTTGAAACTTTGTTTATTCCTCTACATAAAAAAATTTCTAAACCTAAATGAGCCGTTTTTACGTATATAAAATTCAGATCACATAGAAATACTAAATGCCAGTGTACCAACAATAGGATGGAGTTGAACACAGAGACTACTGGTTCAGTAAAGGTTGGGCTCTGAGACAAAGATAAGGTCCTGCACCACATCATAGGAAATGCGATCAGGCAAAGTGTGAATAAAATACAGAATAAAAGTAAATGGACTTAATTTATAGGATAATCAACTGAGGCAGGCCAGTATCAATAAGAAACTGGATCAAAATGAGTATACTCAAAATGAAAAATATTCTTTTTAGCATGGTTTCTCATTGCCTTGACACCATTAAAGTAATACAGGATATCCATAAGGTCTGGAACCATAGGCGATTTCCAGCATTTCTACATTTCAGATATGTAACTGGTTATGACAATGTTAAAACATGAGGAAATCTTATTTCAGTTAATCCTGCTGTTAACTCAAACTGGTTTAAAGTTACAAGAACAACATGTACTTCTAGAATTTTCAGACACTATATATCAAAGGTTTGATGACACAGATGATGGTGGAACAAATACCTTGGACTAAAGTGAAATACATTGTTCTGTACCTACTGGTGGAAGACTTTCAATGGAAACCAGTGACAGGTAGTGAGCAAACACATTCCTGGAACTTTGCTATAAGAATGGGCTTTACAACACAAGTACAGTGCAATGATAATACAACATAAGGTTAGGATAACAAAGCATAAGATGTCAACCTATCCTACTTAGAGCTATTAATCAACAAATGGAAAACATCTGTCACTTCTCAATGCCTCAATTGCTATTCAAAGATGCATATATAAAGACCTGCTGAAGTGTGATCAGGATTTATTGTTGTTGAGAAAATTTGTTGATGTTGATGAAGTGTTGTTTTATTTTATTGATTTCATTGTTAATTATATTGGGTAAGCATAGTTTGATGGCTATGTTTATTGTTTCTTAATATGTTTAGTTTTTGTTTTGTTTCATGTGCTGAGTTCTATGGAATGTGTATGAGTGTATGGGAGTATGGGTGATTTCTCTGTGGATTTCTGTTTTGTATTGTGTTTCAGTTATAGCACACAACAAACAAACAACAATAAATCCCAAGATACAATAAACTACAAAACCTTATACTGCTGAATACCATATGTTCCCAACATTAGCAAAAAATAACCAATGTTTGGAAAACATTTATAACATAACACAACATTCCAGTAAACACCAAACTTATTCAAAAAACAGTTACAAAAACAAAGTTCATATTATGTAAAAACTACATTGACAAGCACAACACTAACATTATTTATAAAATTCATTGAACAACTACCATGATTTCTGTACTGGAGAAACAAACAGACAAATGGAAACCCAATTCAAAGAACTCAAAACAGCATTTTCACATGTTTTTGAACACTGCAAATCAAATTATCTCAACATAACCACAGAAAACACCCAGATACTAAATAGTAAGACAGACATAAACAAATGCAAAGTCAAAGAAGCCCTACTTATACAACTAAAACCAAAACTAAAGCAACACCTTTATACCTATATTAAATAATACCTCACATCTAGCTGCAATGCCCCATACTCATTCACACTCTCATCCCTAAGATGTGTGTCCAGCAATGGTCACTTTCAAACTTTGTCCTTCTTGAGCTGAAAGTAACCTAGGAAGGTCAAAACTTTCTTCTCTCCTTAGCAATAAAAGTGTTAATACCTATACCAGCCATTCTGAGTCAGTTCTTTGTGATGTCAAGATAAAAATTCTGTAACATTATCAAATTAGGAACTCAAATTACATAAGCTGGAATATAAAATAAAAACCTTATGTCTTTTTATTCTGAATTAAACATTGTGACCCCCCATTCAACTCTTTACATTTTTTTTTAAATGGTTCTTTATACACACTTACTTCAATATAAGACATGTGAATAACAATCAACAGCTTGGAATGTCCCTTCAGAGGTTCTAATTGCCATTTTAATCTTTGAAAAGTTTTCTATGCTCTTTTAATTCAGGAGTTAAATGAGGTAGGTTGTGTGCTTAGTCTGCTCAAAGTTTCATATTTTGTAAAATCTAAGTAAATCTCGGTAAACCCAATAAATTAGTGGAATTCTAAGGTATCAGTGTAATCATTTATAATTTTTGGCTATTCAATGATGTATATAAAACCTAAAACAATATTTGTTTGATGTCCTTCATATACAAATTTTTAAATGGCTAGCAACCTATGTCCAGCAGCAACAGAGTACAAATGTGGTATCAAGAAAAGATAATCGTTTGCTTCTTGATTTATTGGCCTATGTTTTAAGAAAAATAATTTATTTAAAAATTGCAATAATCTACACACACACACACATAAATAATATATATAATGTATAATAAGTGAAATGTGACTGTTCACTACAAAATTCTAGTCAATAAAACCAGTTAAGACAGGGGGGGGTTAAAGGCTAATTTAGTTATGAAATGTTAGTTCGGCATGATTGGAAAGCCAATATAATAAAAAAATAATAAGTGTATATATAAATATATAGCATTGTAAAATGTAAGCTACTTTGACTAAAGATTTGTATTTTTGTGTTATAATATATATATACATAGTCATTCTTTCTCATGAAAAACATAGTTTACATTTATTTCCCAATTTTTTTAATGATGGTTATGAGGTTAAAGTACAGAAAATAACAAAATATTGTCTTACTGAAAACAAACACTTGAATTTAAAGATATTTTAGAGCTTATGCAAATAATATTTGAGATTTTTGGAGAAAATAATAGTTGTTTTTTTTTTAACAAGAAATCATTTTGCATACAGCCTAATAACAAAACACTATTTTCACAAACAAATCTTTAGTAAAAATATTTCATTAAAAAATCCTAGTTATTATATACAAACTACTTGTAATCTTTATTTAAAGTTTACCAAAATTTGTGAAGATACACATGCTGTATTGAAAATTATAATGCAAGTACTTAATGTGTGTAGACAAACTTATACCAAGCCCATTGCAAAGGGGTTAAATGACATCTGAAGGTGATAACGTATCTCTGAAAGAAACTAAGTTCTGATCATGAAATAAATACTTAAGGAAAGAAGCAAGTTGATGAGGAGCTGAAGACCAACAAGTTATATTAGTAGTGTAGCCTGATGACATAAGGATAAAACCAGGAAATAACAAGCTAACAATGGCACCATCCAGGAAGAGAATTTGACTTCCCTGACAACAACCAGCCACAGACATTGAACAATGTTGAGTAAATGAAGACCTTGAAATGCTTTGTCCAGCTGGCAGAAACACATGGAACCAAAGCTAATCTGAAGGAAAGGACACTGACTGATAAGCTACCTCTCAATGACAAAAATGAAAATGATGAGGTGATGGATGACAGATTTGAAGATGGGTATATTGAAAATGAAGCCAAAGAACTAGATAAACTGAAGAAAAGCAAAGTATGTGAGAATGAGCACTACTATCATTGTTGATGTAGGCTCACTGTTGGTGGGAAGATGTGTTGAAGAAAAAGAAGTCTGAAACAAACATGCTGAATTGCCTAAAATTCTAATATTTTGATGTGATTTGTTGCTTTCAAGAAACAGAACAGCAATGATTCCTCAACTTGTAACAGAGGCATCTGTGAAAAGATGGTCTATAGGATAATGGGTAAAAAAGATCCCATTATCATAAACTGTTAATTCAACCAAATCTGGTGAAAGTCAAAAGCAGTGGAAGAATAACTTACATAGCATGAAAATAGATATAAAGTAAGATGCCACTGAGAGGCAAAATCTTATTAGAGATGTCATGTGTGAACACACCCAACGAGAATAACTTTGTGAAATGAAGCCATCATTCCCAAAGAAAAAATGTCATCTTTGGTAGTATGTTGAAAGACACAAGAGTATCTACATGTGACTAAAGGTAGCATTGTCACAGGAGATGAGTGGAATGTTATCTTGATCACAAAACCTAAACATACAAAATAACTGTGTTGGTGCTAATGAGAATTTGAAGCTGTGGATGATCCACTCAAAGGATGTATCTAGCTGGTTGGTTTACTGAGCATGTATATGAGAGAGAGTGGATAAAAGGGTCAGTATAAGCCAATTATCCATGTAAAAGTGAAAGTCAATGTTGAGTAAATGAAGACCTTGAAATGCTTTGTCCAGCTGGCAAAAACACATGGAACCAAAGCTAATCTGAAGGAAAGGACACTGACTGATAAGCTACCTCTCAATGACAAAAATGAAAATGATGAGGTGATGGATGAATAAGAATTGGAAAATAAATCCTCTGTATATTGTCACTCAATGGTCTTAATGCAAAAATTTTCATAAGAAAGTCATGTTTTTTTCATTTTGAAATGATGTGTCTCAAGATAAGGAATGAGATGAGACAAATCAATAACAAGTTTCCAACTTCCTGATTACATTGGAGTCATAAAAATATGATATTATAAATTTGATACTTCTTGAGTCAAAACCTGTGGGCAATCTAGATGGAAAGAATGAAAAAAATAATTGGATAAACACCGTGATGAGGAGAATTACAAAGCTGGACTGAAGAATTTGTCAAATTTTAGAAGATGAAGAAACAAATTGATAGAACCTCTAACAGTCAACATGAGAAATTCATTTGGCACAGAAACAGAAGAGAGTCAACAGATTTGGTCAAGAAACCTACATGATTAACTCCTTGGTTTGTAAATTTGATAAGGTTGAAAGTGAGGAATGGAAATAGTGAACATGAAGTAAGTCAATATGCTAAAATTCTAGGTCTCAAAGAAAGATAACAGGAACACGGTAATACAACCTACATTAATGAGAGTCATGCTGCAATATAGAAATTTAATCCTCACCAAAGGAATCAGGAGACTGATAGGTAATTGCACTGAAGAAAAAGTCTTGAAATGCAAATCATAGAACGGGAGTACAAAACTAAAAGGGACTGAAACTAGAATACCACATGAAAGATTGCTTACTTCATCCCAACAACTAATTTGAGGCTCATAAACTTCATACATAAGATGAGTATGGGAAGATAACATCACTAAGAGGTTACCTATGTTACGAATGAGATGCGTGTAAAGGCCATTAAAATTAGCTGATTTCCATAAGAATTCAAGAACTGAACAAGTTAACATTACACTATCACATTAAGACGTAACAGAAATTGGTTTAACATTAAAAACAGAGCATATATGAAAAAGGAGAATGAGGCCAGCAGAATCTTTGTCATGGTTAGGGATAGGTGACAAAAATCTGCTCTGCAAACATTTGAGTAAAAGATCAAACTTGTTCACCATCATCAGAAAAGGGATGAGGTGTTCTATATATCCAGTTTCTATAGGGACACCTGCTGATAATTCAGCACTCAAATACATTGATTAATAAGAGCTACCAGTGCAGCCAAGGGATCTTCCAGCTAGCTGGAAGGCCATTGCATGAGTACAACTTCCAAAATTCAAATATAAGTAGAAGTATTTGCATTAGATTTAATGATGACCTTGAGACACATATGACAGTAAGAAAAGTTACTAGTGCAACCTTCAAGCAGAACTTATGTAAATTTTCCTAATGTATGCACAGTAAGCTGCATGGAGGATGGGAGAACAGTGAACTCTTCATTAGTTGATGCATACTTTTAGACTTTAAGTTTAGACCTTAAAATAACATTAAAAAAGGAAAGGCTTTCATTATTTCAGTAGTAAATCTACCTGATCTGCTTTGATCAAATAATATCTTTAAGGATAGTGTATATAAACTACTTAATTTATTTTTATAGATTTCTAAGTTCAAAATAGAAATATCTGAATTAAATATAAATTCTCAGTACAAATCATCAACATTAAGCATTGTGTACAATTTTATCCACCTGAAGATAGAACTAGAAACAGGACTATATACCTTGCCAGCAAGCACCAATAACCAAGGTAGTGTTAATTATTTTCATCTGGTGCAATGGCCAGTCATCAATCACTTCATAGTTGTTCGGCCTCTCTTTAAGAGTTTGACCATCCAGATATAAATTAACCTGTAATACGTTTATATTGAAATTATACCATAAAAATCATAATTCCAAAACCACACAGTTGCATTGCATGGTATCAAAACAAGAATGTCAAAATTCACTTTGATCAATCAAAAAATTTGGTTTGCAAATGCTCTGAAAATGCACTTACAACAAATTTCTCTTTGGGACCCATAACAATAACTCTGAAATTGGTACATAAAATACATTACGAGTTAGATATTAATATGGAAAAACCAATAAACTTTATTATTAAAAATACTGCTGACTAACTATTTCTCAATTATTAGTTGAATATGATGCTCTTTTAATACCCAAAGATTATCATTAGAGGAAGTTTTTTATTTAATTATCCAGCTCCCACACATAAAAACTTTCTCTGTACATGAAATATATATATTTTTAAGTGGTACAGTTCACACACTGTTAACTACATTAGCACACAGCCCATCAAAAATGTTGAGACAAGTGCTACCATTCCTACCTTAAGTAACCCTAAGTTCACATATCATAGGAAATTGAAATAAATTCTATAAAATCAGCCTGGCTAACAAAGAGGCAGAAAAATACAGTCGAGGCAGTCAAAACATTGGTAAATTCCTTTTTCAGCCAATCAGAATTGTGATCATTCATGAATTCATGGCATATTCATAGAAAAATTATTGGTAAAAAGTGATTAATTTAACAACTTCTAATATACATAGAAAAGCCAGTGCATTTCGGTAACAATGGATTTTATGTCATGTTACTCAGCAATAAAATAAAAACCTAATGTTGTTAGTCTGTGTACTGAAAGAATAAAATGAAGTGTACAGACAACAAAAATGAAAAACATATTTGTTGATTTCATAATTTAGAGTCTCTATTGATTAAGCAGGTTTGTTTTTTTATTAAAAATGGTGGTGGTGTAACAGAAAATAGGTTGATTGAAAAACAGTTAAAGTTTAAAACTGAATTGGCATTTCTACATTCAGGATACATTTATGCACTTGGCCCTAGATTACGTGATCCCACAGTATATCTTTACTTTAGGCTTATTATGCCAACACTTTGTACACTTACAAGGTTTCATGGCACACCAACCCTCATGACCTCCTTTTATCCTCTCTTTAAATCTGTAATGGGGTGACAGTAATTGAACTATCCTACCCAGATAAATGCATTTAGACTTTTACGACTTCTCCTATTTCTAAAATTCAAGGCATATCATGTGTGATGTGACACACACACACTGGCTTTTATATACATTAGATCTGATAAAAATAACTTCATATGCTTTTCTATTTTTAGACTATACCTCAGGAAAATTTACGCAAACAGCATAATGATGCCACTGGTTATCACAGACTTCTGATAATTTCCAACGCCATTCTGCAGGTTTATATACATTGGATTGTTCCTGGTTGAATTCTCTCCTCAACAGCAAAATTAATTGACAGTTTCTGATGAAAATGGAATAGTGATGACGGTTGTGTTCTGTAAGATTAAGATCCTCCCAGTCATGAAAAGTTCCTTCACTTTCTTTGGTTCTATGCTTATTACCAGTCACAGAAATGAAAGGATAATGGTTGAATCAAACAATAACAAAAAACAAAGTATATTTACATTTAGTGTGTTACAGTCTGAAAATACAAAGGAATTGTTATAAATGCCATAGGAAAAAAAAAAGGAACTTGTGTGAACTCAAAAGAAGGTAATTTGTTCTTAGATAACACTGCACAACAATCTGTTAGAAAAGTTTTGCTTCCTGAAAAGTTTTTGCTGATTGTGGGTAAGTACAAATATAGTTTTGGTTTTGCTTCATCACATAGGAACTCTGAGAAATAGACAGTTAGCTGTTTACCAGCAGTAATGTATTTAATGTGTTTATGTTTCTAATATTCTATGAAGTTCAACATAATTAAAACTGTTTTGCTCCTGATTTTCATTTATATTCAATGTCTAGTGCATCACGTTGCAGTATCCAACAGTAGTCAGCAAGCATTGACGGATTTCAGTTGCACTGATATCGTTTTTCCATTGCAACAATGTCCTGGTGAAACTGAAGATTTCAATGAAACAATATGTGATGGGCAAATTTGGATGTGATTTTCGTGAACATCAGCTAAAAATCTACAAGGAAACCTAACAGTGTTCAAGAAGCAAAAACTTTGTTGTGCAATGTAACCAGTTACTTGATTAACCCAAAGAGTACCCCTGACTGGCTGAATGATAAATCACAATGTTAAATGACACTACACTCAACAATTTAAAAAGAAAAATCAGCAACAGTGATTACACAACAATATTAGATGTGCAAAGTTTAATTAAAATTAACTGTTCTTTACTGTAAATTAGTAGTTTAATGAAGTGGATTTACAGTAAATTAGTTTCTGAACTGAACAGTGAGGTTATGATAAGATATCAAATTTAAACGAAAAAAGCACATCACCACTTACTGTGATCATCAGCATTACAGATGATATGTTCTTTAATATGTTGAAAAGTATCACTGGTTTCTAATGGTGGCTCATGCTTCATCCAGAAGGATACTGTAAAATTGTCAGTTAGGTTGTGATTAAGTGTAGATTCTGAGATCATTATGGCATTAGTAGCACCATCAAATTGATAGATTTGATCACTCCCATGTCTGTCATCTGTTGGCTGGTTGTCTATCCATTCTGCTCCCACATCTGATGTAGGAAGTAAATCTACACTCTCTGTGCTGGCACCTGGTTGAAATAGATAAAAAATTGAGAATCAGATAGCCTTATAATTCAAAATGGTTTCAGTAAATATAATGATATCAAAGTAACTGATCATCATTTATTAAACCAACAACAACCGGTGAAGTTTCACAAAGCAAAAATATCAAATGTAAAACTACAGACAGATAGTATATTCAATTAAAATTGCATCAAAAGATAAATTCTACTCAGACTTTATATAAACAATATATCAAATAAACATTTAAGAGTTTACAACTTAACTGTACATGATTAAAATTACATTACACACAAACTATGTATAAGATACAGTTTTTGTATAGTAAAGCTTTATTAAAACAGTTGTTGGATTGAATCAGTAAATGATAGGAAAAGCCATTCTTTGTGGCAGCTTATCAGCCTTCAACAGTTATAAAGAAAAAAATGAAAAATTCAAATGCTTCAAAATATACTTAACAGTAATTTACAAGCTTTACTAGAAACAATAGGAAGACACAAAATGAATTTATGCCACATTAGAACAATTTTCAGCCCTATTCTTTAACATTTTAAGAAGTAAATGGTTTTAAGTGGTATAACAACTGAAAGTGTAACACAGGTAACATGTGGCTAAGATTATTACTACAGTGCAAAATGTGCAATATGATCATACATACTTAGGAGAGACAGTCAAATTTTAAAATCAAAGGGGTCCTCTTCCCCCAACCCCATTTTTCAAGTGAAAAGTTAGTATCATCAGTTTAAAAGGAAATATGTACTTACATTAGTTCTTCCACAGACAAAAGTCTCTGACAAGGAATTTTTTTTAGTATTTTCTTGTTGGCCAGGAGTTTTTCAGAAAGTTCGAAGCAATTGTCATTCACGTTCACCCTTCAGTTTGTTCATGATTTTAAAATTTAGCATCAGTTGCAAACTGTCATTTGCAAAATTATGAGCACAGCTGTGTATGTAATAGAAGAGTATCACATGCCACAGCTCATCTTGTAGTCAACTTTTGAAGAAGCAGTCAAAGGCTTTTCAGTTTAATTATACGGCACCTGTACGATTATATTTATTCATCAGTGGGCTGCTATTGGAGGAACTTGCATAACGGCAGCTGCACAAGCAGTGAGTGGCAGCATATGCAAAGCTTTCTTTGAGCAAGTGTTTGTGCTTTGTGATTGCTTTTGTAATTAGGCCTGGCATGGCCGAGCGCGTTAAGGCGTGCACTCGTAATCCGAGGGTCGCGGGTTCGCGCCCGCGTCGTGCTAAACATGCTCACCCTCCCAGCCGTGGGGGTGTATAATGTGACGGTCAATCCCACTATTCGTTGGTAAAAGAGTAGCCCAAGAGTTGGCGGTGGGTGGTGATGACTAGCTGCCTTCCCTCTAGTCTTACACTGCTAAATTAGGGACGGCTAGCACAGATAGCCCTCGAGTAGCTTTGTGCGAAATTCCAAAACAAACAAACAAGCATTTCTGAGTAATTGTAACAAAATTAAATTGTTTAGATTATTAATAATCACTAGTTGCAATAACAGGTCACTGAATCACTACTCCTTATCTCCCCCATTCTCTAGTGTGACATAAGCTTATTTATTTTTTTTTACTTGATCCTTGATCTTCACTACTTTTTTACTTCCTCACACATAGATCCTCAATGTGGAGAAAGTGAAGATTACAGATCACTATAACGTGTATTTAATTTGTCCATTGTCTTGTTTTTAAAGTACTTAACACAGCAACTTGCAAATGTGATTGAAAGGTGTTAAGTGGAAAGCTGAAATATCCATAGCATCTTTAAAAATAAACGTATCTTTTACTGTTTTGGTTGTTTTATATTTTGTTATCAAATACACCACAGAAAGTGTCATCAAATGTAAGATAGCACTTGTTATAAAAAGAAAACTGAAACTTTAAGTACTGTACGTGTTTTTGGAAGAAATTTATTTCTTTTAAATGACATTCCAGTGTAAACTACAGATATATAAACAGGAGACAGTTTCAACAGTTGAACAGTAGTGTTACTGAGTGTTAAATTTCATTTGCTATTGATTGTTTACATTTAGATTGGGGTGTCCCATCAAGTGAGTTGCTAATTACTGTAACTTTACATAAGCTTATGTTCATATCAAAATTTCTTGCTCAGTTACTGGTTCTATAGATACTAATAAGGTCTTCATAAATAGAGTCCATGAATGTAGTTTCTTGTTTATGCCCAGGATAACTTGTGCTTTCTCTATATTTCAAAATATATTTTCACATGTTAATACTGGCAAACCATTTCTTGCAGTATTTTCCAGAAGTAGCCCAAATTTATTTTAAATTTATCACATGGTAAAATAGGCCATTGAAAAGCAGAATGACAAATTGTACATTTTAAAAATTCAATTAACGAACAAAAAACTGACACAAATAACCTACAATATGCTACAAAAAAGAGTTAGTGTAAAAGAGTTATTTCCCCAATTGCTTATGCCTAAAGTAAATGGAAAAGACCTATTTTTCTCTTCAAAATTTGCTTTTGTGACCGAGGTAAGGAAATTTTCAAATTTACCCATTTTCCAGAATGTTCCAGGTAGTTTCAGTGCTGAGTAGGTGGTAATAGAATTTTATCGAACTTTCTAGAATGTTGTAGAGCTTAAGAGAATCCATTAGAACTTTCCATAGTAATATATATATATATATACAGGGGCTCACCACTTCAGTTTTGTTCAAGCTGCTTAAGTGAACACATAGACCTATCTGATTTTATCAGAGATGGTACCAAGAAGCTGCAAGCATTCTACAATGTATGTAGCCAATTTATCAAGACAAGAACGAAAAATATTATGTGCTAAAATGTGTGAAGCCTACAAGGCATATTTTGACATTCCTGTAGGGATCAAGACAAACCTTGGGCACATCATTTTACCAATGAGCACTGCAGTAAAACTCTAAAAGGTAAGACAGACAATTTTTACTTGTTTGAATAGTAAGATTTTATATTATACAAATTTTAGACCTTTTATAATTTAAATATCTTTCAGTGCACATCAAAGAGAAATACAACGGCATCAAGACCTTGAGAGAAACCTTGAAGTATGATGAGTATGGCTGGGAGGTTATTGGATATTTCAAAATGGTGGCATACCTGATGGGTCTCCAAGGAGGCTTTACCAAGTTTCCCTGTTATCTCTGTCTTTGGAACAACATGGACACTGCAGCACACAACAACAGGAAACACTCACTGGCCACAACAGTCTGAGTTCACTGTGGGAAGGCACAATTTCATGTGTGAACCACTAGTGGACCTCCATAATATGTTGTTCCCACCATTGCACAGAAAATTGGGTTTTATGAAACAGTTTGTCGCAGCTCTTGATAAGGAGTCTGCAGCCTTTAAGTACCTTTGAGACTTCTTCCTTAAGCTATCTGAGGCAAAGGTCAAAGCTAGTGTCTTCGTTGGACCACTAATAAAGATCCTGAAGTACACAGAATTCCCCAAGAAGCTCAATAGAAAGGAAAACAAAGCTTGGGGCACCTTTGTTACAGTGGTTCGGGGCTTCTTGGGCAATCACAAGGCCAAACGTTATGTGGAACTGGTTCAGGTTCTGGTAAAAAAAACTATGGCAAAATGGGCTGGAGGATGTCCCTGAAAGTCCATATCCTTGACACTCATCCTGATAAATTCAAGGAGAACATGGGAGCATACTCAGAGGAGCAAGGCGAGCGCTTCCACCAAGATATACTGGACTTTGAATGCCACTTACAAGGAGCGTATAAAAAAAACATGGTGGGAGTTTATATTTTGGGGCTGTTACATGAAAGTGATTTACATTACAGTCGCAAATCTCGCAAAAACTTCTCACTTTTAAACATTTTTGCTCATTTTTGTATAACTTTAGTATAAATACATGTAAATCTTGATTCATATGTTGATTTATTCAGATTTTATGTAAATAAAAAATGTGCGAATTTGCCCATTTTTACATATAAAATAGGTTAATTTTTAAATTTCATTATCCAGGTCACAAAAGCAAAGTTTGAGGGAATAATGGCCATTTCAATACTTTTACCGCATAAGAAATTAACAAATAACACATACTATCCAGGAACAAAATTTGTGTTACACAGTGTTATATGTCTTTCAGAGGTGTACCTAGGGTTTTTGCACCCCCTCGTTACACAATTTTCCTAATTATGTAACATCAATTTTGCACCCCCACCCAAGATGCTGCACCCAGGGATAGAAGTTCCACCACCGGCTACATCACTGATGTCTTTCATGTCCATTTGAAGTTTATAGTAAATTTAACTTTGAGGTGTTTTTGTTTTGAATTAAATAATACATTAAGGGTGAATAAAAGCCTACTGAGACTTGGTTTCAATCAGTTTGTGAGTGATGCACAGTTGGGTGGCCTATACTTTGGCACTACTGTTTGTTAGCACACTATCAATACTCACCACATAATTTCCTCTGAGACTGCACAGAATATGTGTTTCGATCACAGTCTTTTCTTGCGTGCTGGATGACCAAATCAACACTAGTGGTTAGTTGTTCCTGATTGCAAGGAACATTGCACAAGTCAAGGCTGGCAGTAGGAAACAAAATTCTGCGGCCAGAGTCTGGTAGATACTCAATTCTCTCATGCATGCCTATTAGAAATCAATATACAAATAAAGCAAGAAATCAATAAAAGATATACAATTATGTGCCACTGTAAATTGTAAAATAATTTTACACATAATAAAGACAGAGTATTTCATAACTTATAATTACATAGATGTGTATCTCTAAATGAACATTTGCCTTGGCCTTTACTATAGGATTACAAGGATTACTTGTATATAATATATGCTTAGAATTTATTGTTTTAAATAGTCCTTTATGCACGAGAACTTGTATCAGTAGTGCTACAATATGAAATTTTAATTTTAATTAGCCCTAAGAGGATAGTAAACCTAGGTAGCTATTAACTGGAAACATTAAATGTTCCACTTTTATGAGTGCAAAATTTCGGCTTTATAACGTTAACTTTATAGACAATTACATTTATTAATACAAACAACCATCCAAACAAATATTTAAAGTTAATTCGTTATATTCTGTGGTTTGTAAATAACAAAATACCAAAACATCTCAGTACAAATTCTAACAAACGCTTAAAAATCAACAAGTACAGCGATAAGTGTACGGACATACAACTTTAAATTAGGGGTTCGATTCCACTCCGTGGAATCAGCAGATAGCGCGATGTGGTTTCGCTATAAAAAAACATATACAAGGAAGTTGGAGTTTACTTTCCAATAATATAAAATATTTCACTATTTCCGTTCGTGATGACGGTTGAACTAACACTTTGTTAATAATTTGAGGAAGTCTGAAAAATTAGTTGGCATGTTATGAAACGAAAAAACAAACTAAAATAGCAGTTCTGTTTTTAAACTCTCGATACAGTGATTTGAAAAAAATCACTATTTTATAATTCCACTTTATTAAGAATTTGATCAAGAAACACCTGAAAATGTACAGAATTATTTATAATTATTTCATATGTTTACACTTCTTTACTTTAAACCTAAATACGACAACAGACTTATATACTGTTATACTTATATACTAAAATACTTTAACCATTTAAAACAAACATTCTATATGATTCCTAAAACTAGGGCCCCCCCCAGTGGCCCAGAGGTATGTCTGCGGACTTACACGCTAAAATCCGGGTTTCGATACCCGTAGTGGGCAGAGCACAGATAGCCCATTGTGTAGCTTTGTGCTTAATTCGAAATAACAACAACAACAACAACCTAAAACTAGCTCATATGGCACAGCATGCATTTTACATGCAAAATGTCGAGGTTTCTATCCAGTCTATATCCAATTTCTATTTCTGAAATATAAATAGCGAGAAGAGAGAGATTTAAAATATTGTTGGCTGGCTAAAGTCACTATACTATGAGCCTCGGAAACTATAACTGTGATTAATGCTTACTAATCAGAAAACTACAGATATTTAACCATGTATCTCAGAACGGTTAGTGTGGGTATTAACACTTTCATTGAAAAGCAGCGAACAACGTTTCGACCTTCCTTGGTCATCTTCAGGTTAACCTAACATTATATATTTTCACCGGTAAAAAATCAGCTTGTAAGCGGTGTGAGAATAGTCAAGACTAGACAGCGAGCTAGCTTAAGTGAAGTGTAATAAAAAACTCCGACTTAATACGCACACCTGTATCATCGACAGATATTCACTTACAGACCATATACAAGATTGAATACTGACTAGTTCGTATAATTATTGTGTTTAAATCATTATTTGAAACAGCTATTAGTAATAACCGTTATTATCAACTGTATATTTAAATATATTTGTGCTAAAAAGGAAATTGTGTGTATCAATATTGTTGGCAAATATCAAAAATTTGGTACATACCTTCATTCAGCTCACTTGTAAATTAAAATATCTGCTATTTAAAATCGTAATACGTAACACAATAAATCGGAGAGATGTCCGAGATAGATTACATAAATACATTGCAACTAAAGCAATTTTAATGAGTGCAAGTAGGCATCCCTTCCTGTGTAAAAAGTCACTTACATTCCAAAAATATCAGTTAGCTTTTAAATGTATGTTTTTTGCTGTTCATTCATATAGAGTAAATATGTTTCTTGAATTAATCCTGTCTAATGAGTGTCACACTGATATAATATAGCCTAAAGTATAGTATAGTTTTAATGGCTCGCATCGGTATGATGAGGTATAAGTATTGAGCAGTTTTAAAGGTTCGTACAAACACGTCTCCCAGTAGTTCAGTGGTAGGTGTGAAGACTTATAACGTTAAAAACCGTGTTTAGATACCCCTGATGGACATAGCACATACAGCCCATTGTGTAGTTTCCTCTTAACAACTAACAGCAACTATTCAAGAAGAAATAACAAATTTAACATGTATATGAGACCAATCATTGAAACTTTCAAGAATATTGTGATCCAAACATCGATATACACATACTCAAACATCATAAACGTTCATCTGTAGATCAGAACTATCGACAAATCTGAAAATTAATAAGAAATAAAACATCAGACTTTCTCCTAAAGAATTTCTAATGAACGAAAAAGCCTTGAACCGAACCATTAATTTTGTTTACTCACAAACAACCAGTAGCATGTCACTTGTCAAACTATAATTGGTTTTTCCATTAAAATATATCATTTTCTGGCAGGTAAATACCTATAAACACGAAACAGCTAATTTTCTCTTTTAGCAGCGGTAACATATCGAACCTCCAGAAACGGTAATTTCTTCAATATCATTCCAGGTTTTATTATCGTTTCTTTGTAACACGTCAGTACACTCTCGTCAGGTAATTGGAAAAAATTCAACGCTGCTCTCTGAGCTCCGCTATCATACTTTATTGTTTGTTTCTTACGTCAACGTGTAACATTTTGCACCGTGTTGCTGGGTTATTGGTAAAAACGGCTTACATATCTGTTTCTTTGATATATATATACAAAATGATATGTGTGGTGACAAGGATTAGGATTATCTTCTTCAGCAATAATGCAAACAGGATACGATCTGTGCTGATATTCTACATTACTTAATTAGAGTGTTGAGATTCATGATA
This sequence comes from Carcinoscorpius rotundicauda, assembly GCA_011833715.1. NCBI lineage: Eukaryota > Metazoa > Arthropoda > Merostomata > Xiphosura > Limulidae > Carcinoscorpius > Carcinoscorpius rotundicauda. The sequence continues at coordinate 113,768,809 of CM022391.1, read as the reverse complement.
CAGATTCTCATGGTTGTGCTGAATTATCTAGTTTATTGCTGAATATCAAACTTTATTATGAATAACCTTAAAATAATAGATGTGAAATAATTAGATCTGAGCAACCTGCGCAAAAAAAACAACACATTTTTGCATTTAGGTATTAGCATTGTTTTGTTTTGGAATTTCGCACAAAGCTACTCGAGGGCTATCTGTGCTAGCCGTCCCTAATTTTGCAGTGTAAGACTAGAGGGAATGCAGCTAGTCATCACCACCCACCGCCAACTCTTGGGCTACTCTTTTACCAACGAATAGTGGGATTGACCGTCAAATTATACACCCCCACGGCTGGGAGGGTGAGCATGTTCAGCGCGACGCGGGCTCGAACCCGCGAACCTCAGATTACGAGCGCACGCCTTAACGCGCTCGGCCATGCCAGGCCAGGTATTAGCAGTACATACTTTTTCACAAACAAAAGAAGAGAGAGAGAAACAAAACTGGATTCCTATTGATAGGTTGGAAGAGATGACCAAAATTTAGTTGAAGATAAACTTTAAATATTTCAGAAGTGTTTCCTGAAAGGAAAGACATACAGTCAGTGCTTTGATGTCATCCAGATTAGAAGGTAAACCTTAAGAGACCATTGTATCAAGGTGGCCATTTTTATTTATGTGTAAGAAAATTGTGTAGGGTGCCCTTCAGTTTATGACCACAGGTTTCTTCAAAAGAGGTCTGTCAACCTTCATGGATCCTGCCCTTGGTTCAATTAGTTAGGTCTTTGAAAAATTATTGGAAGAGGATTCCAGCAACTGAAGACATGAACGAATGATCGTTTTGCATCTTGGCGTGGGAGAAGAAGATGTTTCCGAGGAAATGCCCGGACTTGGAGCCAAAGGAAGTGGACCTTGAGGTTTGCTGGAATGTTTGTCAGGGACATAGATGGGTGTTGAAGTTGATTCGTCAACTCATTTAACCATGGAGGGCTAAAGACTTTTCATTTGATTGGAGAACAAGTTTTGGGGGCACAGAAAGATCCATTTGCACTCCCACCGTAGTAGTGGAACGAAGTACAGCAGCATATGTTCCAGATGAGGTGGTGGACAGCAACGTTCAAGCCTCAAGGTAAGTAATATTTTCAATAGTTTTCAAATCCTGCTCCTCTTTTCCTTCCTACCATTTAGGGCAAGAACGAAAGTAGAACAAAATGAGGGTCCATTTTATGATCATAGGTATCGTGGTTCTTGCCACCACAACTAGTGCAAGTCAAGGAACCAGGACATGATGTTTGTCAGCGACCAAACCTCTGACACTGGAAACATCTGAGAGAGTTTAGAATGTATGGCCATAGCTTGCAATTGGTGGTAGCAGGTAAACGTGGTGATGTGGATGTCAAAATAAGGGCATTGGTTGGCATCATAATTCCATCTTTGCGAATGGAGATACACCTCACTGCAGAAACACCTTGTGTGGAGAAACCAGCGAGAATCTCTGGGCTTGTAGGAACCAAGAAACACATGTGGACAAGTACAATTCCATTCCTACATAGACATAATTAAGCCTTATAGTAAGATTTATCTGAAATGTTTGGTTGTGTTCATTAAAAAACATTTATACATTAATAGAATGCTGATAATTAAGACTGTCATAAGTTTGACAGGCATATACCCATTCACAGCTAAAATCATTGAGTAAAAAAATATACATATGGATCTTGACAAATTTTACCATTAGCTAATTTAGTATACATGGGAAATACTGTATCAATTTTGTTATTTACACACATAGTTATTACTGGCTTTCTCTGTAATGAAAAAGAAAAACCAAATACTGAAAGGAAAATGTTCACTCAGTTTCATCTTCATATGAACTAGCATATTTAAATTAACACTTTAATCTATTAATTTTGTCAGTCTTGTTAACAATATATTTATTTTCTTGGTTGAGATAAATTCATTTCTACTTAGTTGATTTTTTCTTCTATAAACATTTTATTTTCGTACTATCTTGTTTAAATGCAGTGAACTTAACAACAACATTTGATAAATATTTGATTCATGAGAAACTTTTGACATTGTAAAACCTAATGTCTTGTCATAAACTTTTCACAGCATTCTTTTGTTATGACATACAAAGACAAAAAAATTCCTAGGTTTTTGTTGCTAAGTCTTCCAAACTTCCTTAAACCACTATTTATTGAGCACTGGTGTCAATATTTTATAATAAGCTCTGTCCATAGGGCCTTAAACATTCCATGTAGCTATTTTCAAAGGTATATTTTAGTAGTGTTTCTTCAGACAAGTTATGGTGGAAATGAAGGCCTCTAATAATAAGTCAAAAACAAGGGAAAATCATAACATAGCCAGCTGGCACTATAAAGGGACAAGTTTCTTGTAATTAGAAACCAATAATTTGAAATAGGATAAAACATCTGCAATAAAATAAATATGTGATTGAAACTGCACAGACATGTGAGTTTACATACATTTTTATTTGCAATTTACACCAAAAATATTTCACAAAATAAAAAGAAATCAATTGTTGAAATGAGGTTGTTTTCAAAATTTAAATGAAATTAGTAATTTTGGCATGCAGGTTTACAATTGAAACTTCTCAAGTGTTGAAACAGTTAAATATTTTTAAACATTAATCTTATATTTTATATACAAAGATCTCTTTTCTTTAACTTTTATCTTAACCTAATGTTTCAGAATAAATACAAGTTATCACTGTGAATCAAAAGCTCTTTGCTAAATAAAACTTTCTTCACTTAAAGTGTTTAATATCAAATTTCTAAAACTATTTAGGGTGAAATGTTATTCCTCCATGAGAAGCAAGGCTTGGCTATGCCAATCAACATACTACAAGCGAAATGTTAAATAAACTGAACACAAATGTTTTTATTACATAATGTCTTGAAATTTCTGAGAAGAAACAATTTATATATACAAACAAATAATATGAAATGAAAATCCCAGTACTAAACTTTTGAAATATCATCAAAAACAGTACCACATATCACATTTAGGTGATCAATTATAAGAATGACGGTAGTTCCACAGTGCATAATATATGTATCTGTGAACTTTGAAGTAGAGATCAAAAACACAAATCTGAAGAGTATTATACAATAGATAGAACACCACATTTTGAAACATCTGGTGTCTGATTTTTTACTACAATGAATATAAAATTAAGAAAGATGACAGTGTATTCTGGTAAATGTACCAGCAGGGCTGTAACTAGGCAATTTAATACCATGATTAGGCTATGATAGCAGCAAGTTTTTTTTAAGTTATTTTGCCACTCCTCACTTCTATCTCATTCTACTTCAGGCTCCGTACATAGCAGTAAAAAAACAACTTAAACAATCTAAACTTGTTTCAAGACTGGTAATAAAGTATTGATGACCACAAGACATTCGATACAAATAATATATTGTGTCAGGTGCTTTCTGAAAATTACAGGCCACATGATAAATTTCGAAATTAGTTTTAGTTTCTATCAAAACTCTTCTTTCTTGGTCATGCACAATTTATAGTTGTTTGACAATAACACTTGACTTACTGCAAACATTGGTTTCATTAAAATTGTTAGCCTATTAAAAACATCAAAATTAAACATTTTTTTTTAAATGTAATATCAGAATTTAATGTAAATGAACAGATACATATATAAATCTTTAATAACACAATAAAAATATGCTAGCCCATTAACTTCCATCCATTGGCAATTTACTGAAGCAATATTTTGTCTAAATATTAATAGTTATCCATTTTTAGACAAAAGTCAAAATCGCTATTACGATAGCAATAAATAAATTTGGATTATTTAAATTTGAAAAATATATCACGTAACACGTATAAAACACTTTGTTTATTGCAATTATTTAATTATGCCATCTAGTGAGAAAAAATAAATTATTAAAATATTCTATAAAGTCTGTAAATGTGTACAGTTGAGGAAAACTGATACTAAATATTCTTCCCCCATTATTTGAAACAAAAAAGACAAACATTGTCACAAAGATGCATTTACTGTCTTTTAATTATTAACTTAAAATTTTGCGACTCATAGTTTTCATTTTTGTAGAAGCTGATTCACTATTTAGTTAAATTGTACAATATTTTACTTGAGATAATACACAACTGTTATAATAATCAATGTATCCAACCTGTTTAATAATAATTAAGATTCAATTTTGCATTAAAATTAAATTTTACAAACATATAAATGGAAAATTTGAAAAGTAGATTTGGCACTTCATTAGCTCAAAGATGAGTACGATTATTAGATTAAATAATACAAATTTGGTCTTTTGAAACTCGTCAATTCAATCTAAACTGAACAGGTTGAAGACATTTGGAAATAATGATTTTCTAAGGATTCTGGAATAAAAATATTCACTATGTATTTATTTATAAAACAACGAGTTGTCATTTTTACATATTCACAAGTAACTCAGATTCGAATTTTTTATCATAATTTTTATACAAGTAAAAAACATGAGTACAATTATTTTTGTGATTTTCTCATGTAAATAAAAAGTTAGTAACTTAAGAATATCAAAAAATTTAGAATATAAATATGGATAATACCAATTTTGACAAAGTTGTTAATAGCTTACTAATGAGATAAATGGCATGACAAAAAAAAACACCTAGATATAAGAATAATGATGAAAACACAGTTGTAAACTTACGCTTTGTAAAAACCAAATGAGGCTTAGCTGACAGCTGAGAATTCTCAACCAACTGAGCATTTCCAGAATTTCTTGTGGTCTCAAGAACAGTAATAATGCCCAATATAAAATATTACATACGAGTTCAATCTGAATTCTTGCAAACTTGGTCATAATAATTCTGTCATGTGGTATTTTACTATTCAATATCAGAATCATTGGAATTATAACACGGTTGCTCCACTGACCAGACAGCTGATAAAAGCCCTTGTTAGCAAAGCCATTTCAGTTATTTAGTGAAACTATAATTCATTTCTCTTGGGTGTAACTAACATTGGGAGAGTAAAAATTACTGGAATGGTTTGACACCAAGCGGTTCCTTTCTATTCATTTATACAGTCATATTAGATTTTGTACAGTAATTCACAAACTTCAACATAAAGCCGTAAAAGATCCGAGAGTTATCTTTAGATCCAAGCAAAAATACTAAACTATACATGAGGCTTAAAAACTTCTGTACAGGAAGCTATACAAATGTTCGAATAAAGAATTTAATTCTTCAAGGCTGTTCTCGTACACTTAACCTTAAAAAAGTGAAAATTTAAACTTGCCCTCTGTATGTCCTTAAAAAGTAATCAATTCCCTTTTTAAAGTTTTAGCCTCCACTACTGCCAATGACAACTTTCGTAGTTTCCGCTTAACAACTAACAGCAACTATTCAAGCAGAAATAACAAGTTTAACATGTAAATGAGACCAATCATTGAAACTTTCAAGAATATTGTGATCCACACATCTATATATTTGTATACACATACTGAAACATCATAAATACTCATCTGTACTTCAGGACTATCGACAAATCTGAAAATGAATAAGATATAAGGCTTTCACCTAAAAAATTTCTGATGAACGAAGGCCCGGCATTGCCAAGCGTGTTGAGGCATTCGTCTCGTAATCCGAGGGTCGCGGGTTCGAATACCGGTCGCAGCAAACATGCTCGCTCTCCCAGTCATGGAGGCATCATAATGAGCGGTCAATGTCAATCCCACTATTCGTTGGTAAAAGAGTAGCCCAAGAGTTGGCGGTGGGTGGTGATGACTAGCTGCCTTCCCTCTAGTCTTACACTGCCAAATTAGGGACGGCTAGCGCAGATAGCCCTCGAGTAGCTTTGCGCGAAATCGATAAACAAATAAACAAACTAATGAATGAAAAAGTCTTGAACCATGTCAGTACACTCGTCTGTTAATTGGAAAAATTCGACGCTGGTGTCCGAGCTCCGCTATTACATTTTATTGTTTGTTTGTTTCTTTCGTCAACATTTAACATTTTGCACCGTGTTGCTGGGTTATTGGTTTATTTTAGATATATACACAAAATGAAGAAAATGATATGTGTGGTGAGAAGAATCAGGATTATCTTTCTTCAGTAACACTGCAAAGAGGATACGATCTTTGCTGATATTCTCTTTTACTTAATTACAGTGTTAAGATTCATCATATAGGTTCTCATGGTTCTACTGATGTTACGTTTTTTATGTGGATTGAACGCAACAGAAAGACACAGATAACAACTTGTATAATTTATTACACTAAACTATTATATATGTAACAGATTTTACATAAATTACATAACAATAATGACAGATATTCAGTTTAACCCTTCAAAATTAATTACAATACAAAATAGTACTGGTTTCAACCTTCAAAGTTAATTACAATACAAAATGTTACTGGCCTGTGTCAAATATAATGATCTAGAATGAAAGTCCAAAAGTTCAGATCAGAAATCCAAAATTCCGGTCTACGGTGTGAATTTGGTCCCACAAAGAAATACCGAAATTTGAATGGAGAATGACGAAGTTCTTTTTACGGTGTTTTCGATGAATGCTTCAACTTCTCGTTTTCCGCTTCGGTCTCTCCTAAACTGTCCTGTACGTGTTGACTCTGTTATGTAAATGTCGTGTAAATATTTTGTAAACGACAACATGTCGTGTTGTGTTTAAATTTTCATTTCTATTATTTATATTTTCATATTTGTATTACTGTTTCAAGGTTTAAACACTGAAATACGTTGTTTTTCGTTTACAATAACATTTAGAATTTTCTAGAATTAGGTAGATCAAATATATGACTATAAATGGGAATGTTTGGCGGCCTAGCGTCTCGTGCAAAAACATACATGCGCAGATTACTCTGTCGAATTTCCGGTGAATGTTCGAGAAAAGAGACCTAATAACATATAAACAGACGGCGATAAGAAGGACAAAGAAAGGAGTCAGACATTAGAATTATTCTAAAGAAGAAGAGTCAGTCATTAGTTTATATTTAATTCAAGAAGTAGTGTCTTTGTTCGAGAAGTTTCCAACGTTCGCTGTGTTGTTATTCCCCCAATTTTCTGTTACGTTTTTTTTATGTTTTAAGAACGCAACAGAAAGACACAGATAACAGCTTGTATAATTTATTACACTAAACTAAATATACATATAACAGATATAACGTTAATTATATATTAACAGTGACAGACATTCAGTTTTAACATTCAAAATCAATTACAACACAAAATGGTACTAGCCTGTATCTAATATAATGATCTAGAATGAAAGTCCAGAAACAATTCACAGTTCAATAATTTTGATGACGTTCCTTTTACGATGAATGTCCCTTGTTTCCCAATTTGTCTCGGTTTCTCTTAAACAGTCCCGTACGTGCCGACCGTCAGAACAACCAGTAATTCAAATGAATCGCAAAGATTGATGAAACGAAATCACAGTTTCTGTAGATCTAGCTCTAGTCAAAAGGTTAAGTTGAATAACCACACAGCGAACGTTGGAAACTTTTCGAACAAAGACACTACTTCTTGAATTAAATATAAACTAATGACTGACTCTTCTTCTTTTGAATAATTCTAATGTCTGACTCCTTTCTTTGTCCTTCTTATCGCCGTCTGTTTATATATATTATTAGGACTCTTTTCTCGAACATTCACCGGAAATTCGACAGAGTAATCTGCGCATGTATGTTTTTGCACGAGACTCTACGTCTAAACGCTAGGCCGCCAAACATTTCCATTTATAGTCATATATTTGATCTACCTAATTCTAGAAAATTCTAAATGTTATTTTAAACGAAGAACAACGTATTTCACTGTTTAAACCTTGAAACAGTAATACAAATATGAAAATATAAATAATAGAAATGAAAATTTAAACACTACACGACATGTTGTCGTTTACAAAATATTTACACGACATTTACATAACAACTCTCAGCACAACCAGTAATTTGAATGAATCGCAAAGATTGACAAGACAAAATCACAGCTTCTGTAGATCTAGCTCTGGTCACAAATTCAAGTTGAATAAACTCACAGCAAACACTTAAACTTTCTCAAACGAATGACTGACTTTTCTTCGAATAAAAACTAATGACTCTTCCTTTTTTCTCACATTTTCGTCTGTTTATATATTTGTAGGCCTCTTTTCTCGAACCATCGCGTAACTTCTACAGAACTCCAGAGCAATCCGCGCATGTCCGTTCTTGCACGAGACTCAACGTCTAGACACTAGGCCGCCAAATATTTCATTTACATAAATTTATAAACATATGATTGATCTACCTAATTCTAGAAATTTCTAAATGTTATTTTAAATGAATAACAACATATTTTTAATTGGTTTAAACTTTGAAACAATAATATAAATATGGAAATATAAATAATAGAAATGAAAATTTAAACACAACACGACATGTTGTCGTTTACAAAACATTCACATGACATTTACATAACAACTGAATAATCTAGTTTGTTGCTGAATATCAAACTTTATCATGAATAACCTCAAAATAATAAATGCAAAAAAATTAGATCCGAGCAACCTGCGCAAACAAACCATTTTTGCATTTAGGTATTAGCAGTACATACTTTCTGACAAACAAAAAGAGAGTGTGTGTTTCTCTTAGGACAAAGCCATCTCGGGCTATCTGCTGAGCCAACCGAGGGAAATCGAACCCCTGATTTTAGCTTTGTAAATCCGTAGACATACCGCTGTACTAGCGGTGGGCCAAAAAGAGAGAAACAAAACTGGATTCCTATTGAGAGGTTGGAAGAGATGATCAAAATTTGGTTGAAGACAAACTTTAAATGTGCACACATTTAAAATAGTACGCACATTTCAAATGCATAAACACATCTGTAAGCAAGCGAATTTCCCACTTAAAAATAATTGCAATAATGAATAAAGGATGTAACCCTGAAATACTAATCCCAATATACACAACATATATTCGACTTCTCATAGAGTATAGATGCCAAATCACCTTCAAGTGTTCAAAAAGTATAAAAAAACATCATATATTACAACAAAACAGAGTTCTTAAATTAGCCTTTAGACTCTGCAAATACACCCCGATTGTTTATCTACACAAATGATGTAACATTGAAACACTTAACGATAGGCTAGTCTCTCTTTCAACAAAATACTACAACAAAGCAGAATAACGAAACCCCCTCACGGCCACCCTAAAGACAATGAGGAGCTCTCCTTACAAAACAACATCCCCGCACAACTTGTATCTAACGCTTAAACAACCAGAAACGCACTGAAGTCATTTTACATATGTTTATAACTGTGTTTATTTCTTTTACACGCATGAGCACAGAACATGTAGATTATTCGGTGCCTGTACTGTGAATGTGTGTTTTTAGGGATCTCCCGATTTCCCCTTCATCTAATTCTCTGGGTCGTTCGGTTCATCTTAGCCAAGGCACTGGACTTATAGATTTCTGCCACCAAATGACCCTGATAAAAGTCCGTTAGTCGTTTGAGTTAATGATTCGTTAAGATCCTGCTATCTTGCTTCTTTTCTTTGCAACTCTGTCGACATCTTTGAAGTGACCACCTCCTTCACTGAAGGCTTTGGTCTTCGCTTACCTCGACGCCCTCTAGATATTTACTAAATCTTACCAATTCTCGCAATAGGTATTAATTGAACTTTCTACTAACTCCGAAAGAAGAAATTTTTTGACTTTAAAAAAAAATTGTTATTCGCAAGCGGGGCGAAGAGGGATAATCTACATTCCTGAATAGCCTTGTTGGGAAAGTGGAAAAACTTTCATCAAAACTGAATACCTGCCACGGATTTTTGTTGTTGTTGTTTATTACCGTGTTTGTTATGTCCTAGCTTATCTGGTGAGTTATGTACTGAGTTAAACGCATCGACGGTAATGGTTGTGGCGAGCTTAGTATGGTTGAAGTTCATATATTATAATCCTTTTTCTTCTTGAGAATTTCTAAGGAGCAAAAGAAAGTAATGTTGAAAATATTTTAGACCTAACATTAATGCTTCATGACAAGAATAACTGATTTCATCCTCATATTTCATTTAACTTCTTCATTCGGCTTCTTATTTTGGTCTACTCTCATTTTATTAAATACAAATCAAATCTCAAAGAGAGTGGAAAAAAATCTAAAACAACGTTCAATATTTATCTGTTTATTAAAATTTTATCCAAATATTACTCTTTCTGTATATATAACATCTGATGCAGTGATCAAAGCATATACGCGTCAAATACTAAATGTTATCATTAAGATTATTCGTTTTGGTTTCTTATTTATTGTTATTTTATCTGACTTTTAAATATTTTGGGATGATTTGCTTTCTTACGTAAAATAACAAAAACATTTTCATTCCACCGTTTGAATTATCCTTTTATTAATGATGCACAGAAAAAAAATCACTTCACATGTTAAAAAGTAATTGCGCCTGTTATAAACAAAGCACCTCTTTTTCTGGTGTTGTACTGTTACAAATATTCGCCCTCCGCTAGTACAGCGGTATGTCTAAAGATTTACAACGATAAAATCAGGGATTCGATTCTCCTCGGTGGGCTCAGCAGATAGCCCGATGTGGCTTTGCTATAAAAGAAACACACACACATACAAATATTTCTGTTTGTACTGTCGTGACATCAGTAAAACGTTCACATGCTATGAATCACGGGAAGAATTGTGTATTCTATAGGCTTACAGTGTGACGGGTGAAATTCGAAATAAACAAACAAAAATATATGTTGCTCTTAGTTTGGGTTTTATTTACTACTGAAACAGGACACTTTCGGGTACCTGCGCGAATACATCTAGTTACTAGAGGGTTCTAATCCTCAAGTTTGTCTGCAGTAAGTGCAAAATTTGTGACCCTGGTTATTTACTTTAAAAAAATGTGAAAACGGTAGTCATTTTTAATAATAATACATTAAACCTAGTCCAAAGATCTGTTAAAATAGCTCAAAAAGCAGCTATCTATGTCTTCCGAATAATTTTCTTTTGATAGTAGCTTAATTCCGTCCGAAAACTGAGAATCTGAGAAGAGTGCAGTGCCCTCTTCGATAAACAAAGTTTCAAAAACAATATTTGGGTTATCGTGCCAACGGAGTGTGTTCTAAAAGATCTATTTTTCTAGTAATTTTTTTGTTAAATTCACATATGTTGATTTCGGGCAAGATTCATAACCTTTTGTTTGCGCTGCATGTAACATCAGAGCTGAAAACAATAAACGGCTCACGTTTTGATTAAATGACCTACATGAAAGTAATGGAAGCAGATGTCGTTGGGCGTGCACTAAATCATTCAAGCGTGTGACATCACAGCTGTTTGATTTAACACGAAGTTTGCTGCAGTCATGTACATAGTAGCATTCTAATGTTTTCTTTCAAAGGGATGGCTGTTACAATCTACTTGAAACAGTTTCTCTCGCACAAGTTACGATATTTAGGGATTAGTAGTTTCTAATCCATTGTGTTTTATCAGTAGGACTGGCTGTGACATAATTATGTCAAACGTGATATTTCGTGAATATACAAAAAAAACAAACAAAGTTGTTTCGCCGGTTTTGTGTTTTAATACGAGTAAAATAGTTCTGTCTAAAAATAAAGTTTCCACTTCAAAATGTATTCGTAGTCATTACACTTCCCACCAATTCATGGAACAATAGGCTACACAACAAATAGGCTCTAAATGATATCGCTTACTCCATTTATTTAAATCTAAAACAACAGAAAACACACCTTTATGGACTATTCTATTCATATGTAAGTTTTTGAAGTCTCTAATAACATGAGTTAATAACACACATATACAGATACTCAATTTGATACTTAACCGTTTTTACCCCCTTAGTAAAACCTTATCGTGTCTATTATCACTTAATCAAGCACTAACATACCAAATAGTGTATGTCGTAACGTTTTAATTTAAGAATAAGGAAGAATACAATAAATATAACGATATTTTTAACAAACCATTTAATCATTTCGTAAAGATGGATATTTTGTTAAACAATATATACTTACAATGTTTTAGAATTCAATTAATAGAACCGCAAATTGACTTATCCACTTTGCATGAACTATGATCGTAGTTGGAGAGATTTAAAGACATTGCCAACAAGCAAATACGTTTCGTTTATTGCAAAGAACGAAACATTACAATGCTTTCAGTGTATTATTGACTTGCATTATTCTACTATTACTGCTTACATTACGAAAGAGTAATTATTTATTTATTTCGGTGTAAAGAGTTCTTGCACTGACTGCATTGACGTCAAAGTCACTTCCGTTTCAGGTAATAAAACTCACAAATTTATTCATCTCAGTAATATGCACGAAGCAAGATATGAAGAGAATCAGAATATCTGTAGAGTGTATGAGATGTATCTTTTGGCAAAAGCGATGTTTACGCTATCGTCAAGCTTTACGAATATTTTACTTTTACTGACATAGCTGTTTACTACTAATACCTTGAAAGGAATATGGCAGCGTTGATTGAAACAGGACACTTTGCGATGTCACGTGCAATTCAGTTTTCAGCAATTAAGTTACATTATTACACCTGAAATTAAATGTACTGGAATAATGTTTAATTATTTTATTTTTTGAAATGCTTGATATTTCAACGTCACATGTTCTGTAACATAATAATAATTTACTGAGATGATCAGATCGAGCCACAAAACCAGAAACGAGCTCTTAGACTGTTTGGACAACATTTTTCTCTGTTATTTTCGCTTTTTTAAAATAAAAAAACATACTTTGTACCATTAAGAATTAGTTTATTAGAAACTTGATGGAATCGACTTTGTAAGTAGTTAAATTCACACTCTCTTGTCTTCATTGTTTGAGATTTTATTGTTGTTTAGTTGATTTTGAAACATAAAGCTGCACAATGGGATATTTGTGCTGTGCCCACACAGTAGCAAAACCTGTTTATTTTTGTGTTATAATCTTTCAGACAGACCGCAGACCTACAGGGGGCGTGCGAGAATGGTTTGTTTGTTTGTTTTTTGGAATTTCGCACAAAGCTACTCGAGGGCTATCTGTGCTAGCCGTCCCTAATTTTGAAGTGTAAGACTAGAGGGAAGGCAGCTAGTCATCACCACCCACCGCCAACTCTTGGGCTACTCTTTTACCAACGAATAGTGGGATTGACCGTCACATTATACACCCCCACGGCTGGGAGGGCGAGCATGTTTAGCGCGACGCGGGCGCGAACCCGCGACCCTCGGATTACGAGTGCACGCCTTAACGCGCTCGGCCATGCCAGGCCATGTGCGAGAATGGAATAGCCAAGTTGTCCAAATATCTTACTAACAAAGTTAATGTCAAGGTATGAACGATATATTTCTTTCGTGTAGTGATGTGATTTTATAGTCTACTAGATGCAGTGGCTAGCTGCTGCAAATGATCAGTGATTCTGGAGAAATTGAAATAGCTCACTGGAATTTTGGTATTTGTTACGTATATATGGTTAAAACGAATTTGAAATGGCAGTCACTGTATTAATTGTTCATTGAGAGTTTTAAGGTGTCTTTGAAATTTACTTTTTATTTTATTTTAAAGATAACTGTAATCCTAGACTTTAACGAAATGTATTTATCAATTGCTTCAAAAATTTTAATAAAGTAAGGTGTTTTTATAAAAAAAAGATCTGTTAAATTTTTTACATTTATAAAATATATATAATAACATTTTACAGCATTTTCATTGCATTAAATCTGTGGATCAGACCTGGCACAGTGACTAATGTGCTGGGCTGCTGATTTAAAAGCGAATTGGAATGTTTCATACCGTTGTTGTTGTTTTTGGAATTTCGTACAAAGCTACTCGAGGGCTATCTGTGCTAGCCGTCCCTAATGTAACAGTGTAAGACTAGAGGGAAGGCAGTTAGTCATCATTATTCACCGCCAACTCTTGGGCTACTCTTTTACCAACGAATAGTGGGATTGACCGTCACATTATACACCCCACGGCTGGGAGGGCGAGCATGTTTAGCGCGACGTGGGCGCGAACCCGCGACTCTCAGATTACGAGTCACACGCCTTAGGCGCTCGGCCATGCCAGGCCTTTTTTTATACCACTTGAACGTTTGATTTTTTTTAATAGATTTGTCAATGGTACAGTGATATCAGCATAGCATTTACGAAACTCCCTGTAATAACTAACCATTCCCAAAAATCTTATCAGAGTTTTCTTGTTGACAGGAGTTGGGTAATTCATAATACAATTAGCTCGATTGAAGGGGTTTTTGAAAGATGGATAAGATTCAAAGGAGCATTGTATTGGTTCTTAAAGCCACGAGTCGACTAAACTGATTAAACAGTTAATGAACCTATCCAATTAACCCCACTTTTCAAGCACTTGATTTCTTACCCCTGTGATGTACACGGACTTTTCAAAAAATGTTTAAAATGCAGGAATTATTTCAAAACCTCTAAACGGTTATTTGAGAAAAGTATTTGTAAGTGTGGATGTCTGCTTACAAACATCTGGATCGATTGTCACCAAATCCAAATGAATTATAAGGGAGCAGTGATAGGATTTAGGCTCCTACTTCTTTCCCGTTTATTGAATGGATATTTAAGTCAATTTTTTTCTCAGCAACAATAATACACCCTTAACTGGCAGATTAGATCTTACTCTAACTACAAATGATCCAGAAACTGGGTCTGATGCTACTTCTTTCCCGTTTATTGAATGGATATTTAAGATAGTGTCCCATGACACCTTGGACACGTTTTTAATAACCTTTGCTAATTGAACTAAATAAACAGAACATTATATTATCCACTTTTATATGCAAAAACGGCTGTTCTGGGCCCAGAAAACACTTCAAATAGAAGAGCGAACAACGTTTCGACCTTCTTCGGTCATCGTCAGGTTCACAAAGAAAGGGTTACTGGTCGGAAGCTGACCACGTGTTTGGGAGGGGTTGTATAATTGAGTGTTGCAATGTAGAGGGCGCGGTTTGAATATATAATTTTGTCTATAATATTAATATAGGTATAATGGTGTTCCTTTATATTGGTTTATTTTGGGTTTGAGTTGTTGTATAAGTAAGGCTTCTTTAATTTTTCGTTTCTTTATGTTTGTTTCTTTATTTAGTATTTTAGTGTTTTCTATGGTTATGTTGTGTCCATTTGACACGAACAAATTTAAACCAATACACACAAATCCAACAAAGACACATGAGACGCAACTAAACAAATTACTACTACAAATAAAAAAAGCCAACACAATTTCACAAACACTTTATTCCTACCTACGTAAAACCGACTCACGCACACCGCAAATATACGGCATCCCCAAACCTCATAAACCAGATTGTCCATTACGACCAATAATGTCAACATATGAATCGTTTAACTACAATCTTGGTAAATACATAGCATGGGCATTCTCCAAATATGCAACATCAGCCAGCTCATTCATCCAAGACTCTTTTAATTTCAAGTCCAATCTAAATCAACTTAATCATAAAGCCTTAATGGCCAGTTTCGATGTTATATCCCTCTTCACAGAAGTTCCAACAACAGAAGCCTGCAAGATAGCCTTAGAACTCTATATTCGAGACCCTAACCCGATCATAGACATTCCCAGTAACCAGTTAGCAACCCTCATAGAATTCACCACAATAAAGACAAACTTCATGTTCAACAACCAAAACTATATACAAACAAATGGCCTAAGCATGGGCAACCCAGTATCGCCAGTTCTAGCCAATATTTTTATGACACAAATTGAAACACAAGCAATTAATACAGCATTACATCCACCACTATACTGGTACAGATATGTAGATGACACGATTGCGGGATTCGAATCTACAGAACACATACTTAACTTTTTCACTCACATTAACTCTATACATCCCAACATTAACTTCACATGTGAACAGGAAGAAAGCAATCAAATATCATTTCTTAACCTCAAAATTATAAGAACCGACACACAATTCAAAACAGAAATCCACCGAAAAATCACCCATACTGGACTATACATTCCTTGGGACTCAGCACATGAAACAAAACAAAAACTCAACATACTAAGAAACCAGATAAACACAGCCATAAAACTATGCTCACCAGATAAAATTAACGATGAATTAGATAAAATAAAACAACACTTCATCAACATTAATAAGTTTCCTCCACAAACCGTAGAAAACATTATACGCACACACCTAGACAGAAAGCAAAATCAACCAACAAAAGTAAATATATCTCACGAATCAAAAAATCACGAAACCATATACTGCTGTATACCATATATTCCTGACATCAGCAAACAAATAACCAACATTTGGCAAAAACTAGTAACAAAATATAACATTCCAGTTAACACTAAATTTATTCAAAAACCAGGCACAAAACTAAGGTCTATACTATGTAAGAACTACACTGACAAACACCACACCAACATTATTTATAAAATACAATGTGATAACTGCCACGACTTCTATATAGGAGAAACAAGTAGAAAAATGGAAACCAGATTCAAAGAACATAAAAAGTCACCTTCACACGTTTTCGAACACTGCAAGTCAAATGGACACAACATAACCATAGAAAACACTAAAATACTAAATAAAGAAACAAACATAAACAAACGAAAAATTAAAGAAGCCTTACTTATACAACAACTCAAACCCAAAATAAACCAATATAAAGGAACACCATTATACCTATATTAATATTATAGACAAAATTATATATTCAAACCGCGCCCTCTACATTGCAACACTCAATTATACAACCCCTCCCAAACACGTGGTCAGCTTTCTTTGTGAACCTGACGATGACCGAAGAAGGTCGAAACGTTGTTCGCTCTTCTATTTGAAGTGTTTTCTGGGCCCAGAACAGCCGTTTTTGCATATAAAAGTTCTCAACAAGTGGGTTTCTCGACATCACTGATTATATTATCCACTATAGTCAACTATTTCACAGAGTCAGTATTTAGAAACAGTTTCTATTTTAAACTTTCAGTGAGATATTGTTTCTTAATATTGTTTAAGATAGCGCTATACACGTTATTTGTAATTATCTGTTCACATTTTTTTGTGTGTGGCAAAGCTAGTAAGGCTGTTTGTATTGTTCCTAATATTGAACTACTCATCAGATGGAAAGCACTGCAGTCAGCAGTACCCTAACATCCACCATATACTGCACGCTAAGAGGTATTGACTAACACACCCACAGCATATACTTATGAGAAAGTGTAAGGTATAAAAATAAATAAAGTCATTATGTATTTTTAAATATAAAACATCAGATTAAAAATAAGCGACATTTGTATTATGAGGTTAGATTTTCTTACTTGAAAGAGACCCCATCGAAATTCTATTCATTCTACATAGTCTGTTACCGTCTATAGCAAGCTAAATCCATTAAAAATAATAAAAGGTAAAATACAGTTGCAAAGTATTTTGTATGATTAATGTAAACTTACCTTTCCACCCTAAATGACAGATTTTGTTTACTTTGATATTGACAGTTGTGGGTTCTGATCTCTTCATTCCACAGTCATATGCTACCACCGACAACATATAGATTGTATTTTGTTCCAATGACAACGGCTCTGTGTTCTTGATACGTCCTACGGTGCTCAAACACAAACATATACGGGTAAATTGATTACATATTTAAAATTTTATCTCAACATAAAAGATACATACTTTGTTAGGAACGAAGAAGAAAGTATAAAGAAGTTATAAATTATGACCTGCACATACTTTTTTTATGATAAAGAATGAATAAATACAGTTGCCAAGCGCCTTTTGTGTCTCAAGATGTAATTACACTTGACAGTTGTGCAACGGTATACATTTTTCTGGATGGCTAGAACGACAGGATGAGCAAAATTATTTTGGAATTTCCAAAAGCGTATTTCATTGATAAACAAATTGTCCGTATTAGACACACGCTAGTAACCTAACTTCTGTTAATGAGTTGCTCACTTTAACTGTTAGTCCTGTTAGAAGGAAGAAAAAGAAAGTGTTTCTTTTTATTTCTGTGGTTTATGAAAAACTAAGCCGTTACAATCTACAGTACATAAGAAACAACAAGTAAAGCAGTAGCGACACGAAATCGCATCTTGTTAAGCCTAAGGTTTATAATTCAAAGAACCTGTTCTATGTTTTGTGAAATTTCACGTATTTTTGCGAGATTAAACCGACAATGAAAAGACGATTGCACAAAATACTTTAAAAAAAATCTTAACTTTATCGACAATCTTCCAAGAAACTACAACGGATTTTAATAGTAATTAATAAAGCAGAGAAGAAGTGTATACTTTAATTAATGATACCGAAACAAAGATTGTCAGCATAGTGCTATAATATAATTCCCAGCAAGACATTATTAATATAAGCCAACTCAGAACACAGAATAAGTGCATTCACAATTCACCAAAATAACACTGCGCTAAGCAATATATGCTAGAGTTATTAAAATACACCATTAAAAAGGTTCAAATGTGCTGGACAAAAATCAACAGATAAATAAATACCCAATGTACTGATCACCTGTAACCTTCAACTTTTTATGTAAACAACTTTTGGTAAACAAGTAGGAAGTAATAACTGTTATAACAGCACAAGGTACCTTACACGATTAATAATAATTATTATTATAATATAGGGTAACATACATAATTAATAATAATTACAATTACAACACAAGGTACTTTAATAATAATCACAATACCACAAGGCACTGAAACACTCACAGGTTTTTGTTACTGATAAAAGGGAAAGATATTTTTTATACAGCATACACAAAAATAGAGTATATGGGGGGATTACAAACGCATATAAATAAAATTTTTGCTCGCAACAGCAAAAGACAATTACCTTCAAAATTAATGGTGAACGGTTGATGGGGGTCCAAAATTTCGTACTTGCAGATGTCGCTGTACTTGGGAGTGCAGTCGTCATCCTGAGCTTCTACTTGGACGATGTTGTCGTACAGTCGCTCTTCATCAACATCAACTGTGTAGGAATTCTGCAGGAACGTGGGAGCAAACTCATTCATATCTTCCACGGAGAGATGAACTGTAATACTGGTTGGGATAAATTAATTTATGTAGTATTTTTTTGGTGAACATTGTATTACTAAGCCTAATATAAAAAAGTGGGTGAAATTATTCAATTTTTATGTAAAATATACAAAGAACACTGGTGTTAATACTTTTCTGTGTGTCCGTAACCATCAAAGTCATGTCTCAAACTATTGAATAAATAGTTTAAAAAAATATGTTTGAAAGCAATGGTAACTCTGGTGTTAAAAAATTATTTCTTTGGATAGTTGAGGTCCTATTCTTAATGTTAATTTCATCAGAGTTTTTCTAATGGGACGCTCCTAGTGGCGCAGCGGCATGTCTGCAGACTTGCAACGCTAAAACCGATAGCCCATTGTGTTGCTTTGTTCTTCAAACAAACTATAATAGTTTTATATACGTATCACATCCTCTCTCATGCGATACATAAATATTTATATGGTCGACAAAGTAACCATAATGTTTGTTTGAACAAGGAATAGTCAAAACACAAACAAGTAAAACCAAGGATAATTGTACAAATATTTATTCTCGTGTTTTGAATTTTATATTAAGTTTAATACATCTTTTGTGATAATCATCTTACCTTTGTTTTTTTGAATTGCCAACGAGATGCTTAGTTTTATTTGTTTTGAATTTCGCGCAAAGCTACGCAAGGATTGTCTGCGCTAGCCGTCCCTAATTTAGTAGTGTAAGATTAGAAGGAAAGAAGCTAGTAATCACCACCCACTCTTGGACTACTCATTATTAACGAATAGTGGGATTGACCGTAACATTATAATACACCTTCAGCTGAAAGGGCGAGCATTTTGGTGTGACGAGAATTCGAATCCGCGACCGTCTCCTGTATATGTAAAATACGGTAAGTTTTACACGAATGTTATACAGAGCAGTTATTAACTTACATAAACGAAAAAAGTAATAATAATGTATATTAATAATAGTTATGTATATTAACTAAATGCCTATAATAAAAAATTCCACTAAAGGACCTGCATACTGTAATAGTTCAACAACTTTAATTCAATAAACTACCCTAAAAATCTTCAACACGTTTCCAAGAATTCGTTTAATGATTTGTAAACGTCTCAAATCAACTTCTTTTTACAATATAGTTACGAATTTCACGTGTAGTATTCTTTTTTATTTTATGTATTTTATATTGGTCACACAAGTAATGTTGTGAATAATTTTTTACAATAATTAACAGCATTATGATTGTTACAAACAAAATTTTCATAATGTGTTTTTCTTACCCAATAGTCTAGGTTTTTAGTATAATAAATTTATTTTCACAGAAACTATAAAAGTCTCCAGGTGCTTCTGGTGAACTCGTGGGAACGTAATTTAGTATAAGGATAAATTTACAAAATTTAAAACATAAAAACAAACTATTTCAATATTTTGAAAATGTGACAAATGGTATACAATAGTAAATCTAACACACTGTTTTGCAATATTTATTGGAGGTCTCGACAAACCTGAAAGATCAAATATAATATTTAATGGAGTTACATGGAGTTTCACGCGATATCTTTCAACATTCTAGCGTTGATGATTACATGCCGTAAGTTTAACGCATCTTTACCGATCCAGTGCTTATGATTTAATCAGCCTGTTAAAATAAATTAATAAAGTTGTTTTACTTACATGGATCGAAATTAGTGGTATCTATGATATTTCTTAGACGAGTCAGAATGAGGACACATACTATATTTGAAGTTTTAAAAAAATACCAATATGTATGTTTAACATTTGTAGTGCATACTGGAGGGATTTACACATTTTAATAAAACGTAAGAAAAAAAAGCAGTTTTTCTTTACCTTTGTCACTATTTCCTTTACTATCTCAGTTTTTAACAGTTTGCAAACTCTTTTTGTTAACCTTCTGATAACCTAAGTCGAAACGTTGGTCTGTACTTTACTTTAATAAAGTTTTTATATTCATACCAGCCGTTTTAAGCACACATTTTTACTTCAAGTAAGTTTCTCGTTACCATGAAGTCCTTAACAGTGAATATATTACTGTTTCAGTTTTTTAGACTGTATAAATTATTGCCTTAGATCTTAAAAATAAAACCTCATTGCCTTAAAGTTGTTTTTTTTCTTAAATGTTTCGAAACAGTAACAACAACATAAGATATTAATAAGTTTTTAATTCTTTTTTCTTACTTAATGTAATACAAGTTTCAAGATTTTTGTTGTTGTTTATTTAGCGCAAAAGTACATATATGTCCATCGCGAGGAATCAAACCTCATATCTGGTGTATTTTAATATCTTAACTTACCGTTGACTCACCGAGAATCAGTGTTTAGCTGGAAAAGTACATTAAAACGTTTCTAGTACACCTTTTCGTTCATCGTTAAGAGTGAAATATTACAATTCATTACATATTTTGTCTAAATTTCACTCAAGGCTACTCGAGTGCTTGTTGTTTACAATCTAGACATGATGAACTAGGGTTCAAATTTACACCTGTTTACTGGTTTCGAGCACTTTTTGTTTCAGTAAATAAGTAAATAAATGTTTTTAGTTTGTGGTTACACATATAAAGAAGGTAATTAACTCGATAAATGGCCCAGCGGTCAAGGCACTCTACTCGTAACCTGAGAGTCGCGGGTTCGAATCCCAGTCACATCAAACGTGCTCGCCCGTTCTGCAGTGGGGCATTATAATGTGACGATCAATCCCATTATTCGTTGATAAAAGAGTAGCCCAGGAGTTGGCAGTGGGTAATGATAACTAGCGGCCTTCCTCTCTTGTCTTACATTGCTAAATTAGGGGCAAAAAGCCCCTGTGTAGCTTTACGCGAAATTCAAAACAAACCAAACTAGGTAAATGTATACAATCCAAACCAGGATCTTCTTTTTTTACACAGTAATATTTTTTCTTTGAAACTGATGTTCAATCTTAATATATTCGACATATATCAGCGCTTTGATTCAGGTTCAGGAGTCATATACTTTTGCATTGTCCTCGAAAACGTTCTGTTTCAAGAGTAAATAAAACTCAAATTATGAGTAACAAATATTTTTGTTTCTTGATCTTGAATTTCACATATTTTACTGTGTTTTAACCTACAGTGTGCATAATTATATTAGTGAATCATGATATGCGCACAATTTACTGACCCCACAACAGTACAACTTATGACATCAAGAGTTCTTTACGTGACGTCATTGTAATTTCTGTTGGCTGACTGACAGACAACACACGAAGCTATTGATATGACAAAATATGATGTACTACTTA
This sequence comes from Carcinoscorpius rotundicauda, assembly GCA_011833715.1. Taxonomy (NCBI): domain Eukaryota; kingdom Metazoa; phylum Arthropoda; class Merostomata; order Xiphosura; family Limulidae; genus Carcinoscorpius; species Carcinoscorpius rotundicauda. The sequence goes on along the minus strand of CM022391.1, from coordinate 113,746,510 downwards.
AATAAAAATACAAGTGATTTACTGTAATACGTGACTGTTATTGTCAGATCCTGCATTGTTTAAAGTTCTCATATTTTTTCACTTAAATCTACCTGCTTTCACCATTACAAAAGAGTTATTTTTAAACTTACAAATGACTAATTATTGTTACAAGTAATAGAGTTGGGCGGAAGAAGAATACGTGAGAAGCGAATGTAATGTTTTAGAACAGACTGTCTTACTTGTCAGATACTTGTCCATTGAGACCAACGGCCATAAGGTCAAATTTGTAGGAGTTTCTTTTCTCACAGTCCAACTCCTTGACCACCACCATCATGGCAGCTCCACTGGTACGATTAGAGATGAATACACGAAAGGGTACTTCACCAGGGTATTTTGAAGTCAGTATGAACTTGCTTACTGGACCTGTAATATTATTATGTTAGCGTAAGGATGATTTTATTGTGCAAATTTGCCAACTAGACTGGCACTCGTTTTTATTCAAAAACTAGACAAACAGTCAAAAAGCGTAACCGTTAAATCAAATACTATTACAACATCCTTAGACAAGTGTAAAAGGTTTAATAAAATTAATAAACAACATATAATATATCCTTCAAATATTATATGAGACATAGTTAACAATAAAAATATTTCTATAAAGAGCATATAGTACATCCTTAAAGTACTATATAAATACATAGTTGACAATATATATATATATTTTTTTTCTATGAGTAGCATATAGTATGTTCTCAAAGTATTATATGATACTCAGTTAACAATAAAGATGTTTCCGACTCTAATGACAGTTAAGGGTTTGTGAGATGAATGATTCATTCAATCGTTGGGAGCTGTTGTGGCTAACGAGAATAGAATCTTAATGTGATTTAAAACCACTTTTCTGAATTTGGTGTGTGTTTTCTTGAAGCAAAGCCACATTGGGCTAACTAATAATTTTAACGTTGTAAATCCGTAGAACTACCACTGTACCAGCTGGGACTTCTGAATTTAATGTAACGTGTTACATTTCTGTATAACTTTAGACTATTTATCTCGTTTCTGTTTTCTTTTGAAAAATGCACCCAGAAATGCATTGGTCACTTGTAGATGTGACATTTGTATCTTAATAGCGATTGTAGCTTCTCTACAAAAGCAAGACTTAGAGACTTTAACAACATTTGTAACTGGATTGTTCTACAAAGTTACAAGTTACTGAAAGTTTCGAAAATCTCAATTTCGGATTGTGTTACTTCTCACAACAGTTTAGACAATGGGCTCATTGCTTGATTTTGTCTGCCTTTCAAGTTTTATAGAATTGTGTACTTTATATTAAATGAATTTTAGTTTGTTTGTTTTTTAGAATTAAACATAAAGCTGCACAATGGGCTATCTGTGCTTTGCCCATCACGGTTATCGAAACCCGGATTTTAGCGTGTAAGTCCACAGACATACCGCTGAGCCACAGGGGGCGTGAATTTTAGATATGACATTTAGCAGCATAACTGAACCCATAGCCGATATGAAGTTGCTTTGTTGAGTAACATTTTCTGTCTTCGAGTCAACTGGTGAGACCTCATTTTATCTGAAACGGTAATTACCAGGTACTCGTTGTCGGGGTTACGTTTGTTTACGTAGACTTTCATGTTTCATATTAACATTTATGTGGCGTTGCCTACGTGTTCATTCAGATCCTTAACTAAACAAATGTATGCATACATTGGTGTCAGCTGAGAAGAAGTTTGGAAAGATAGTGTCCTAGTGAACAACTTATTTGAAATTTTACAACATGGAGGTGTCATTGTGCCTAGATCACATCAATACATCAGTTTTTTTAGCTCTGCTCTGAGAAAGATTTGGAGTCTCTTGATGATTGGATAGTATACTAGCTGTGTATTTTTCTGGGTAATTCTATTTCCTTTACACACCAGTGGTGGGAAATCCACGGTCCCATAGGAGTCAAACTGAGCCCCTCTCATCATAAAAAAGATAACTTGTCACCACAAGTGGTTTCAAAGAATTACTAAGCTAGTTTTAAGTGATAACAGCGGGCTCAGTCGTTCAGATACCAGGTAATTAACATCTAAATTTTGATATATTTTTGTTGCGTACCACAGTTATTCACACAATCATCAGTAGAGGGTTATCAGAAATGTAAATCGTTTATACACATGTAATTTTTATTCAAATATATAATTTTTTGCTTATGATTAACAACCAGGTCCTGCAGTCCTTAATAGCGTTTAGCTTGCCCACCACTGCTTGATATATATGAAACAAAGTTTTGATTTCCAATACACTTAGACCACCAAAGTGCATAATGTACTCTCCGACTTGTATGCAAAACTTTCCAATAGTGTTATTTTTTCTCACCTGTTACAAGAAAACACTGTACTCTCCTTTTAATTTTAGGGCATGACTTTTTGCAAGTTTCTTTATGAATGGTCTTCATGTCTCAAGTTGATAGACATTTCTTTGTTTTCCAGTGTTATTAAGTACAAGGGATAACTATGTTTGGAAAATTTTAAACCCTCTGTCTAAATACATGTTTATTTTCCTTGTTTTTACATTGAAAAATGGTTTTATATATCCTTTCAAGAATTGTTCAGTTTTCCGTGTTATCACAACACCTAAGAAAGAGGAAGCAGTGTCAACATGCAGTTCTTATACATATCATTTCACTGCATTTTCATATGACTTGATAATCTACATATTCACAATCGTTTTGATATAACATATGCAACCCTTTTCTTCAGCTATTAGTATAACCAATTTGTATAATGTTACACAAAAATACAACAGAATTACATCATATTTTACGCTTATACGGTTCTAAGAGGCTGACAATTCTTCGTTTTCCTGAGCTGTAAGATTAATGTTACAGCTATAAATAGCTTTCCAAACCTCTAGTGAAAATTACAAACAGCCTGGGCACCTTTTCTTTAAGCCTGGTACGGCTTTATGGTTAGGGCGCTGATTCGCAATCTGCTGATCATGGGTTCAAAACCTGTCACTGAACGTGCTTGCTCATTCAGCCATGGCAGCAATATAATGTGACAGTTTCTTTGTTTTATCAAAAAGAGATATGCAACAGGTTATCTGCATTCTGGCCTTGTATTAACATTGTAACATCATAAGCTTACTCTTGGTCCACTAGGGAATATGATGTTATGTTTAACCCCATTTTTAATAATGTTGGAAGAGTTGGAAATGAGTGTTGTTTAATTTAGTTGTTTTCTCTCTAGCTTAGCAGCTGATCCAGATAGCTCTTGATTAACTGCGTAAAATTAAATAAAATATGAAAACTTCATCATATCTTACAGAACTTTTCTAGGATGAAATCCTCAAAATCCTTTCTTTAACTTTAAGATACAACACATTAAGAGGAATGAAAAAATATGCATATTAGGAATTACGGATACAGCGTGACTTAATGGCTTTACGTTTTGGACTTGTAGTCGGATGGTTGTGAGTTCATGGCTGGCTCTCGTTATAGTGTTGTATCCTTGAACGAGTTCTTTATTTCTCATTTGTACCAGCTTACTAGGATTTTATTTTATACTAAGAGGTTAACTTGCAGTGAACTGTCATACCTGTCCAAAAGGAATATCTTATCACTTTCATCTGCTTGTGTCTCTCGGAACTGGAGTTTGAAAACATAGGCCTACGTGTCTTTCAAAGGCGTTGTAATTAGTTAATTGCAACATAAGAAACTATTTTTTTTTTCATAAAGGATAATTAGTTTATAGTTTCTGTGAAACGTTTTCAAATATCAGCGGTTACAAATTAAGAATAATTTAACATCTGTTAGATGAGTCAGTACACCATCTTAATGTAGGCCCAAAAAAATTAGTCATTCTAGATAGGTTTGGGTTGTTTTTATTGCACAAAAAGAAGATTTTTGGCTCTTTTTTTTTCCCTAGGTTACTAGATCAGAACTGTGATCTGACTTGAGACCATAAAAGATAACGTGAAGAAGTTAACTTATAAATGTAAAATAAAATAATGTAGCAAAGAAATATGCTTAAAATGTTCTAGACGTTGTTATAAATGTGATGGTTTAATTGTAGCACTTATACTAAACCTTGGGTTCAGGTTAGAAGAGGGAAGAACTTATTCAAAGATATCCCAATCGATTTGATTTACAAGCTAAATCTGATATTCATTAGTTGATTACTGCTTTGATAGTAAAACATTAAAAAAAATGGCCACAATAACATTGTTATCTCCAAAAAAGTTTGGAACCATATACAATAAATTATTAATTTCAATATTTTATGAAACTAACAGCACAGTAAGATACAGTTTTGAAGTTGAAGCAGATGCACAATACATTACAAGATAATTTCCACAGAAATTATAAAATTAAAGATACCGTTCCTGCAAGGGAAAGGTTGGTATAATGTCTTGTATGATAGCAACATAGTATAATTCATATAGATTTTATATTGGACTGATTCTCTCCTGTGAACCACCTCAGGCTGAGTATCAAAGAATGTTGGACTGGCTTGTGTGGTAGGTATTAAACTAGTGATAATCCTGTAATATATATTCATCATTACAACAAACATCACAATGTTTATGCTACAGAGATCAACATTATTGTTTACTTATTCTTCTCTTTCCTCTGACTGATTTTAAGCAGCCAGAAGACAGCTCGTGGTCTCTCTTTTCCTATGCCTACTAAATCAAAGTTACTGCTTTTATCCTTCATTTTCATCTTCTTCAAAGTTTCAGTGGAGCCAGTGCCTTAGATATTTTATCCATAACGTAAGACTTCTGTTTATCAACGTATTCAGCATTTATCCGTGTATCACGTGACTAATAGAGCGCATAATTTAATCCACTGAGTAGTCAAAAGATGAAATATGGTTTAGTGCATCTGGACCCAGGATAAAATATGATGTAGTACATTTGGACCCAATATAAGATACAGTCTAGTATATCTGAATCCAAGATAAGTTGTGGTGTGGACCCAAGAGACTGATTTACTAATGAAGTATAATATAGCCACATTTCAAAGTTTATTTTAATCGTAACCTGGTTTCTGCAAGTTCTGGGATACGTCTTCAGCAGTAACACTGTAATACTTCTTTAGTAGTGACACTGTGATACTTCTTCAGTAGTATAACTGTGAGACCTCTTTAGTAGTAACTCTGCAATATCTCTTCAATAGTAACACTGTGATACTTCGTCAATAGTAACGCTACGATACGTTTTCAGTAGTGAAACTGTGAGACCTCCTCAGTAGTAACACTGTGATACCTCTTCAGTAGTAACATTGCACATAGCTTTTGATAACATAATCTGACACAAACAAATAAAGATAACAGTTTGTTAGTTGGTGTTTTGTTGTTATTTGAGTTATTGTCCCAGTCAATCTAAATAGAGTTTACTCACTTTGTGCTAATTTATTTGAGAGTTCATAAATGTCATTCATCCGTACCAGTGGATCAAAAGTAAATGACATAGCTCAACAAATAGTAAATTGTCGTTGTTTATATTCTGTTTACTGTGTTTTCTTAGATGCTTCCATTCAGATAACTCATTAATTAAGGAGTGAAGTGGAGGGTTAAGTGAATGAACCTCAGTCTAGTTGGTGAAACAGTTTGTTACTCCTAGTCTGTTTGGATTATATCTGTTTATATTCTCTGCAAAGAATAACTCATAACTCTCTGTCATGGTATTTACTGGTGAAGTGCCTTTTCCCTTAGTAGCATGTGAAGTACAAAATCTACACCATCTTTCAGTACTTTTATAGATTTGTGGCTTATAAAGTATCAGTGAGTGATTGGACATTAGTTAGTATCCTCCAATTCTTATATAAAGGGAATCTCCTCTGTCAGAGCCTTGAAAACAAGTAGTTCCATCAAAGTGTATGAGTTATAGGAGTGGTAAACCATCTCCCCTCTATTTGTTCATACAACTGCCGTAGATTATGTGCTCATAATGGTGATCAATATGCAGTTAGTATAAGTGCTCTGCACAGTATAAGTTCTATAAGTATTGACACAAAATTATAAGAAACCTAAAACCAAGAACTTTCAAAAGGTGGGCCTATAACTCGGGTTATAGGGTTTTCATCATTTTGCATGAAAACTCCATTCCATTATAACTATCATTTGTATTTAGCATGAGTGGACATTGAATTTTTGGATAAGCTAACATTAGATGAAATTACATTTTACCAGCTGGCATGTCTCAGTCCAGAACGTGAAGCAGCTTTGGTGAAGATACCTAATCCAAGAACTGTGGGCCACAAAAAAAAATTATAATATTATGCAAAAGTAGGAAAACTTCAAACTTCTCTCTAAGTCACAAGTGAAACCAGTTTATTTTGCTATCTGATATTATAGTGATCTATAGACAAGCCATATATTAACTTTGTGGCTGAAAATTTCTAGTTGTTTTAACAGAGGTGCACATTTTGTTGGGTTCATTTTCAGTCTTTCTTTGAATAAATTTGCACTATCTTCATGTTACCAGCAGCATTCTGAAGTTTATGGTAAGTTTAATACATTAGATGTCTTTTTTATAGCAAATCAGATAATCTAAGGGTGCTCTAAAGAAGGTAGCGCATCATTCCTGAAGAATGGTGTGATGTATAATTGATATTATACATTCCACGTACTAGAAGCAGTCTCAGATATATATTCATTACCAAGGTCCATTTGGAAGTTCTGAACCAGATAATCTCTCTGAAGTACCCTCTTCAAATATACATATATATATATTAGCAATATATCAATCCATATAGTCACCTTTACTGGCCTGAGTGACCCATGGAATCCTTTTCTTCATTATTACTATCACCACAAGTGACAACCAGGCAACATCGAAGGTAACATACCATGATTTAATCAATTAACAACTATACTATGTAATATATAGTTTTATGTTAAAAATGCTTGAAGTTACATGTTTTTTTAACTCTATGAAACTTCACCATCTTCTCATTAATTATATCCCTAATAACAGAGGGACTTCTTGGTATCTTTACAGTATCTTTGCAGTGACATGTTTAATTAGCTAGGAAACTAGGTGGCTTTCTCAGTCAGTAATTTACCAAGATTACTTTGCTAGTTGGTATAAAAATTTCTAGTTTGGCCCAGCATGGCCAGGTGGGTTAAGGCGTTCAACTCGTAACCTGATGGTCGCAGGTTCAAATCCCGGTCGCACCAAACATGCTCAATCTTTCAGCCGTGGGGGCGTTATAATGTTACGGTCAATCCCACTATTCGTTGGTAAAAAAAGTAGCCCAAGAGTTGGCGGTGGGTGGTGATGACTAGCTGCCTTCCCTCTAGTTTTACACAGCTAAATTAGGGACGGGTAGCGCAGATAGTCTTCGAATAGCTTTGCGCAAAATTCAAAAACAAACAATTTCTAGTTTGTTCTTTTATCAGTGACCTGTAATCCATGTTCCCAAATGCATTAAAATAGAAGCAATTCTGGATTTACCGTGAGATGAAAGTACTTTTCCTTTACATGTTATATCTAAAACTATTGAAGTTGGTCAAAAATATATATCATAACTGAAATGTATCTTTACCTCGAGATATTAAAGACTAAGCAAATGTATCTTATTTTGAAGTTTGGACACACAATACTGCATTTATGTGCTTCCTCAATCATTTACTGAGATGAAACTTGATTCACAGTGTTCATGAACCACAACTTGTGCTTTAAGGTGCAGTTTTGCAATCCTGGGTTTCACTGCGTTGACGTTTCTGCAGATTGAAACTCATCTGTTTCAGAGATCATGCTCACAGATAACTAATACAGTAAATCTATTTCTAGAATGGCCATACTTTAGCCAAGACTGGCTATCACTGTATCTTTGTTTGATAGTACCGATAAAAACAGTTTCAATATTTTTCATTAAAAAAGTGTACATTTACTTCTCAGGTTGGTGGTTTTACTGAAAGTGTATTATACACTACAAAGTAAAGCAAAATCCCGACAACTCCTATATCAATCAAAAAACACCCTCACATTTACATAATACTAGATGTGTTACCAAAAAGATTAACGTTGCTTATGCCAAGTGAACCACCACAAATACTGGCCCAGAGAGATTACTGTATTCTTCCTGTTTAGTGTTCATATCCAACTGAGTATCATCTAGTTTAAACCAGCTGGTACTGGAATTCTCATCAACTGTTATAATATTTTCTACTGTTTCTATATGCTTAAGTAAGTGGAAACCTGCTGACTTCATCCTGATAGTATATAGAACACAGGAAGCTCCATCTATAAGCTCACAACTGTAAGAAGTGAGGTTGAATGTGGTAGTTTTCAGGCTCAGAAGAAAATAGTTTGTCACTTGGCCTTTCATCCAAGCATTCTCAGTAACACTTGCTGGATATTCTGTATAAATCTCTCCTTATGACATAGCAATATTATTTGGTTCACCTTTCATATTTGGGATGAAAAGTATGGCATCTAATCTGCTAATCAGGGTAAACAGCTGGAGACAATAACTTACAAAATACAGAGGTTTAGGTATGATGCACAGAAGTTTAGTTGTGGTGCACTGGTAGTTACGTGAGGTGCATCAGTATGTTGCTTTTGCATAATTTGTCAGTTAAGTTTATCTGTATAGCTCTAACAATTCACTAAAAAGGATGTGCTACCAGATCATCATAAGATATCTACACTTGACACATGGGGTGAATCTGAATTGGTCATAGATTTAATTTTTTAGTTCCATCTTCTCATCTCATTTCTAAGATATTTTCACTTCTTTTTCCCTTTGGTGGAGAAAAGGTGAAGATAGTCTGAGGGTAAGAGGAATGCTATAAGGTTTTATTGTACAGATACGAGAAGATCCATTAAGGTGTGATGTGTGCATGAACATTTTCGTGTAGTAGCTAAACTGTAGTCTTAAGAAACACAAAGACATGAAAGAGCTGGACTCTTCAGAATCATTGGGGTTCACTCTCTTGAGCTGGTACTTGTGAGAGAATCTTTTCTCTCAAACGATAGGTTCTCCTATGAGAGAAGTTTATCAGTTCTCAAGTTGCCTATAAAAATAATGTGCATTTAAAGTAATAAAAATAGAACTATCTGGCTGTTTACACTCAAATCAGAAGAAATAAAGTCCAGACATAAAAATTATTCTATTCAACGAACACTACAGGATAATTAACACACATACTAGTAACATATTCAGTATACCGGAAATATTAAAGAAATAATTTAGGTAATTAAAGTGTAAGAAAAGGTACTCGTGAAGATAAAAGAAAAAAAAAAGAAGAAAACTGTGAAGCACAAAGAACTGAATGTTTACTATTTACCAAGCAAAAACCAAATAAAAAAGAGATAAGAGTTAATGATAACCTAAAAGGAAAAAAATGAATACCTAAATACAAATACTATGAATCAGATTAAATTAAGGCATCAGAGATAATCTATTCAATGAACACTGTGGTATTCTTAGTTTAAAATAATTAACGCACGCGTCACTGATATCTGTAATATAACGGAATGATTAGAGGAAAGTTTAGATAACTAAAATTAACCAAAAGCTGGGCGAGGTGATAAAATAAAACAGAAAAACAGCGTGATATTCAAAAAACAAATCTTTATTATACCCTGGACAAAAAAATACAAAAAAATTGTAATGCTGAATAAATGGCTCAATGAAATACACTCACTTAGAAATAAAGTGTGATTGAATAACATTTGAAATTACTTTAAACGAAACACTGGCAATAGTACAAAAATACGCTTAGATCGCATAAAAATGATACAATCAAATCTAAAAATAAAATTATAGTTTTATAGCTTAACCAATCTCAAACTATCTTCCCATTTGCTCGTGTTAATTGTAATGGTTTCTTGGTTAGTTTTGAATTTCATACAAATCTACTCGAGGGCTATTTACGCAAGCCGTCCATAATTTAGCAATAGTAAGTTAAAGAAAAGGCAACTAGTCAATACCACTCACAGTCAACGAATAGTGGAATTTACTGTACGTTATAACGCTCCCACGATTGAAAGAGGAGCATATTTAATGACAGGATTCAGTATCGAGACAGTGAAGCTTCGAGTCGAGCACTATTGCCACCACATCATGATAAATCTAGTTACAATTGAAGTGATACATCATAAGGTGTAATCTGCCTTCACTTGTAGGTTTGGTTCAGATGACGTCAGAGACAATAATTCAGCCTTGATGCTGTTTTTCACTCGGCGAAACACATGTACAACATCTTACAGCAACCAAAAGTACTAAAATTTCAAAAGGATGTCTACACATTAATTTTCTTTCTTAACAGAAGAATAGTAAACCAAGAGGGAAAATATTCACGCCATCTTTGTAGTAAAAAGAAGTAAGTATTACGTTGTTAGTGCCATATGCCTGCGCAATTCGATTTTTGAATTTAAATAGAACAGTTCTAACTTTCACTTATCGATTGACATTTGTTCTTTCTGTCGACTGGTTGAATTTTACAAGATAGAATATTTAGTGATAATTTGACAATTTTACAAACATTTCAACATTTCAATACGATGACTTCTTAACAAATATACACTTTGGTCTGAAAACTCAGCTCACCTTTTTCCAATTTTTAAATAATATCGATATTGTCTGTGCTTTTTAATGTGGTTTTTATTACGGTATACTTCGTCTGTTGAAATATGAAATAATTCTTTTTAATCAGTGGTATCTGAAGTGCTGCTTTCAGTGTATAATCATAATACGAACAATTACAGAAATATACTGGTACATCTTATTCTCCATACTCCATACAACGACAGGAAAAATTCCAAACTAAAATAAATGAATAACCTAAAAACTATAATAACTACACAATAAAACAAACACAACTGTTTCATACATCAGTTTTATACTATCCGTACGAACAAATTAAAAGTAAACGAGTTCCCTGTTATTTCCATACCAACCGCTCAATTTTAGCGTTATCATAATTTATCCAAAGTGAAATCTCAGTTTCGCTACAGAAGTTTTCAGAGAGAAATCAGGCTCAGCATGACCAGGTGATTAGGGCGCTCGACTCGTAATCTGAGGGTAGCGGGTTCGAATTCTTGTCACATAAAACATGTTTACCCTTTTAGCCGTGGGGTCGTTATAATATTATGCCAATTTCTCTATTCGTTGGTAGAAGAGTAGTCCATTAGTTAGCTAACTGCTTAGTACAGCGGTATGTCTCCGGATTTACCACGCTAAAATCAGGGGTTCGATTCCTCTCGGTGGGCTCAGCAGATAGCCCGATGTGGCTTTGCTATAAGAAAATACACACAGCTAACTGCCTTCCCTCTAGTTTTAAACTGCTAAATTAAGGACAGAGAAATAAATCCCCGCGGAACATGCAACAATTCAATTAGAATAAGGAAATACAAATAAGCAATTATGCAAGAATAATACGCTTTATAAAAACAATGTACATTTATATATCTGTTGAATATTTTACAACAGCGAAAAAAAAAGACCAAAATTTAAATTATGAATTAACTTACCACTTGCAACCTTAATTTCAGGAGTTACTTCCACATTTTTGCCATTTTCTTTTACGATGGCATGATAACCGATGGCGGGGTCGACATCTTCCAGAATGAGATCTGAAATAAATCATCAGCTGGTTTACTCTCTATGATGTTTTTACAGCAAGACAATGATTGTGTTCATTCCATTTGAAATATTTTAAACCTTATGTGAAATTTATTAAAGTTGAGTTTAAAAGTCCTTGTAGAAGGTGGGTGGGTATTACAATATAACTGAGTCAGTTGAGGGGTTAAAGAGCTTCGGTAAACTAAAGGAAGAGTGAAGTTAAAAATTAGATTTTGATGGTTTTAAAAGGATGTCTAAAGCTATGCACAAAATCAGACAAAAGATAAGGTTGCAGATTCTACACGAAACAAGATATTAAAATAAGGTAGCCTGGTATGGCCAAGCGCGTTAAGGCGTGGGACTCCTAATCCGAGGGTCGCGTGTTCGCATCCCCGTCGTGCCAAACATGCTCGCCCTTTCAGTCGTGGGGGCGTTATAATGTGACGGTCAATCCCACTATTCGTTGGTAAAAGAGTAGCCCAAGAGTTGGCGGTGGGTGGTGATGACTAGCTGCCTTCCCTCCAGTCTTACACTGCTAAATTAGGGACGGCCAGCATCAGATAGCTCTCGAGTAGTTTTATGCGAAATTAACAAACAAACAAATTAAAACAAGGTTTTGAAACGGTCATAAATGGGGGTTATGTCTAGAAAACAAACATCAGTCTGAGACAGCACTACCTAAGTTATAACATCGATTTGAAGTCATAACTAAGATTAAACAATGTGCCAAACATGGTTTTGAAACGATTCTATATGTTAGTTATGCATTGAAAATAAACATCAGTTTGAGACTTATATGTATGTACGTTTTCTTCCAATTTTATCTATATACTGAACACATAATATTTTAAATACACAATAACAATATTTAAACATTCACGTTTTCTTTCAATTTATGTATGTATTGTAAATACATTTTGAAACTCATCAATATTAGTTATGTATTTTAATGCCAATTTATATATATGTATATATATTTACTATTAAATTGTGGTTTCACTTTATTTGGAATATTATAGGTGTTTGGTGCTTGATGCAGTGACTTTTTAAATATTTACTTTTTACTTTTATGAATTTGTGAATTTTCAAACTGTGTAGCTTTTGTTTTATATATTGATTATTTTTTGCCATTTGGACATATCTTTGCTAAGTTTAATTAATGCTTTATAAATAAATATAAACATACGCAATGGTAATATATATATATATATTATATATACAAATTTTTAAAATATAATTTTATATTTACATACAGTGATAATAATAATACAGACCTCACAATATTTTGTGTAACATACGGTATGATAGAATCAACTCACGCATAACAAATATTTTTCATTTTGTTAAGAGACAGAATCACTTTTATAAAATAATATTTCTAATTTTTCCATTACTTTAAGCTGTTCATTTTATTCAAATCTATAATCAATCCAAAATATTTAACATATTCTTATTTTTGTAAAACATAAATAACGTTGCAAGATTTCTGCTATCTAAATACTTACATGTGTATTTTTTATATATGAAACTATTTTCAACCATTTACTCTGATTCTTTTAAAAAAAACTGTTTATTTAACATTGAAACATGAATTTTTATTGTGCCACTTCTTTATATATTTTCAATAATTATTCTTCTTTGATGTATATATTTCAATTAATTAATTGAAAAATTAATCAACTGTAAAATAGTTATATCACCATTAAATTTAATTGTACAGAGATAATTTAAATAAAATTAAAATAATACCTAACCCAAACCTGATCCTTAGGGTACTTCAGAAGTAATTTCCATTTTATTGCTTATTTTGTATCTAATATATTTTATTAAAACTTTTTGATATACCTAAAAGGGAACAATTTAAATTATCATCATTAGTAAAATATATTAATTTGCTAATCTTTTTAACAAGTGGATCTTCTGTATACATTTTTTTCCTGTACTCGAATTGTGAATCATAGAGCAAATATACTGAATCCAAAGATTTTATAAGTTTCTCTTTCGTTACTTTTCAATAAATTTTAATATAACCAATAATAAAGCAATTGATTTGTTATTATTTAAATTTTTTTTTACCTTATTTAAGAAATTATGTGGTTGATATACTTCAGTTGTTAAAAGCAGGAAATAAATGTAGTGAATCATCTTATATTTTCCTTTTAATTAATGGAACTTCTTGCTCAATGCTCCACATCTTATAGCAGTGCATGCATCTCACAGACCATCAAACTCAGTTACAGCTTTTTAAAAGGTCAAGCGAAAGTCGTAGGTATAACGGATTAAGATATTGTTTCCCCTTATACTAGCTGTTAATACAGTGATGTAGCTAGAGGGAAGCAAGGGGGAACATCTGTCCCCGGGCGCAGCGTCGGGGTGTTGGGGCGCCAAATTGATGTAACATAATTAGGAAAATTGTGTAATGAGGGGGCGCGAAAACTGACTTTGTCTCCGGGCGCTGAAAACCCTAACTACGCCTCTGCGTTAATACTGGATTAACTGGCTGTATTTATCTTTAATTGTCTGCATAAATCAAGAACGTAAAACAACAGATTAGGAAATAAAAGTATAAACGTTTAAAAACATGAATTTACGAGTTTGAGTGGGAACCGAATTTGAGTTATTCTGTTATAAAACTTGAACGGCAACTAGTTTACTCAACTTGTTTTGTTACGTTGCGAAATAAATAATAATAATAAAATCCCTTGCTAATCGACTCCAATTTCAGTTTCAATTTTAGTGCACGTATTTTTCAGACTTATAGGAAAGAGGCAATGTAACATGACAGTAACTAATGTTTCCATGGCAACGCTTCTATGCTGGCTAGAGTTTACCTGCATATCTAAATTATTCTAATGTAGGGATCAGTGTATGATTAATTCACTAGGTGATAGAAGATACTTTTTCTCAATAGCAGCTTGGCCGTGAACAATTCTTTTGCTTTGAGATAAAAACAGTGGGCTACAGTTTTTAATATACTTTCTGAAATATTATAAATAAAAAAGTAATAACGAAATTAACACACAAAAACTCTCCCTGAATACAATCTATTTAAGATGATCTCTATACAGCGTTTGTGAAGGAAAAACTTGTTGTCAAGTGTTTCTTTCATTCTTTGTAAACTGATGATATCAATAACTAAAATGTTGCGAATTATTGGCGTTAACATGAATTCGTTGCCATGACAACGATCAAACGTAGTCTTCGTGAACTGTGTATGTAAATATCATAGTGAGATGTCTATAACTTAAGAGTATAAAGTACAGTTTAGTTTAAGCGATAGCTTCTAGGTTCCCGGATATTATTTAAATTTTCCGACTAAACTAGTCCACAGTTATTAATTAATGATAAATATATATATATGTAAAGTTCTATATCTCTTTGTGTTAATAGTGTTTCACCAAATTTATTTATACGTATTAATTAAATCCATTCCTATATTGCTCAAACCTCCAAGCGAATAACATTTACAAAGCTTAGCCTTATGTTTGTGATTCGTTTATAAACGACGTTACAATCACTGGAATAGTTGAAGCCTTAAAGGTTTAGTGGCAAATACCCAAATCACATCATAATATATAACCAGACATTCTAGAAATTGGATAGTATTTAGTGTAGTCTGCTGTAGCTTTTCCCACAACAATCAGTTGACATTAAACACGTTTTTACTTCGATATATGCGGTATTATTAATATTTCAGATTATATAAAGTTTTGTTATCAGAAACAATGTGAACCTAAATCGTGACTTACTACTGTTAGTCCTCGAAGATATCACTTAATTATTAGTTAAGGCTTGGAGTTGGTGATTCTCTAATAAATTGTCCATAAATTAAGTAACTTATTTATTTGCTCATTCCTTAAAGTTATTTATCGCTGTAAACACTCCCGCTAGGCGTCAGCGCTTAGTAACAACAGTGTAGTATTACATTAGCGTGGTTAGGCGTACCAGTCAGGGAGAATAAGAAAATCAATTCCTTAATGCAAAAGAAAGAAAGTCAACAATTCTCCTGGGTGTAAACGCATCTCTATCTCAAGAGTCACCATAGATGCTGATCTCTGTGAAGAAGAACCACATAAAACACGACTGTGTGGATATGAGAATACAAAAACCTAAACGGAAACTATAAAACGAATGCCAAAATAGTTGATATCTGGTTAAGTGTTGCACCGAAAAGTTTGTTATAACTTATTTATTTTTGGTTTTTTGTTCTTTTCTTTCCTTGAGACTTAGAATAATTTATCATCAGCAGAAGTACTTTTCATCATGTTAAAAACATTTATCTACCTATATTCTTTCTTCTCTTCAGGTGCCATGTCGAAAACACGTGTTTATTTAACCCAAAATATTTCAGAATTCGGACAAGTAATTAAGTCAATAACTCTTTCGCTAAACAGTGATTTGTTACTATCTAATGAACTACACTTTTATAGTGATAACTACATGAAGGTTTTGTTCTTTTCTTTTTTTTATTTCTAGGTGGTCCGGCATGTCACACCAAACATACTCGTCAGTTTAGCCATGGGCTGCGTTTCAATGTGATGGTATTCTTTGGTAAAAAGAGTAGCCCAAGAGTTGGCAGTGTGTGGTGATGACGAGCTGCCTTCCCTCTTGTCTTACACTGCTAAATTAAGGACGGCTAGCGCAGATAGCCCTCGTGTAGCTTTGTGCGAAATTTAAAACAAACAGATAATTACCACATATCAAAAAATCTCTGTTTATTGTATAATATCAATCATAGTAACATAAATTATTTACAGGATTATTTCTACGTTTTGATGTCATAACAACAAATATACTCTCGATGATGAAAAATCCACTTAAAATAAAAATGTATCTCAGAACGTCTAGTATGGGTTATCTCGTTGTTTTATAATGTAAAACTACAGCATCGGTAACTACATATTTTTGTTGTTCGATTTCTCGTTGTCTGGCAATTGTGAAAACAAATGAAATTAGTTATATCTGATGTCTTCACAATACTCTTCCACTTTGAGCTTACTTCACAGAGTTTCGTTGTTTCAGTGATAATTAAATATTTGACATGTTAATAATTATCCTTACACTTTGAAAATGCAAATTCTATAAATGGTGTCCAAATATTATGTTAACATAATGTATTGACGAAGGTAAATCATTTTAATTACATAACTTCTGGGACCGTTTCTACTTTATTAAGTTCAGAATTGATAAATTACCTACACATTTTACATGTTTTACTTCTCGTTCCATTACACAGCACTGAAAGTAATGGATGTGGCATCATTAAAATAGTGCGTAAGAAATTTTCTTACTTAGTCATCGACAATAGCTGACATCTTGTATAAACAACGTAAATTATTTTCCTTGTAGCAGTTTACGAAAATTTTTTAATTAAAATATCGGTCCACTTTTCCTGTTCGTATATATGTACATAGCATACGAAGTCGAACATTTTTTTATTATTGCATTAATTTAAAAGAAAATTTATAAGCATTTTTTTAATCTTGTGTTGAATGATATGTATTTTGACTGAACAGCTGAGAAGCATTTCAGACCTTTTGACTTTCACTTTGAGGAAGGAACTTTTACAGTCCTGAAAGAAAAGTACTTTAATAGTTTATTTTAGCCAGAATTTGTTACGAAAATGACCATTTTCTTCGTGATATGCATATTAAAACTGCTGAACAGCTCTGTTTTGGCCCATCCTGTTTAACGTAGAGTTCACTGTTAACATCGATCCTACATTGTCTGGGCTTTACCCGACATACACTAACTACAGAACATTACCAGTCGAGACATACTATAAGATAACTTGACCAGGCAAGATCAATGTTGAGACTACAAGTAGCTGTTAGTCATCTTAGAGAAATGCAATGTTTTCCTGCTGTTACGAAACCAGCGAATATTGTTCACTCGTTTTTACTTGTGATGTGTTATTTCCTTACGCGTGTGTTAGTTATCAAACACATGGCATAGTGAGCAAAATTAAATCTATAAGACATACACTTAGTCGCTTACAGCACTTTTATGACTGGACACTACTCCATCGTAAGCACTTGTTTTGGGAACTTATTTGTAGGACACTTCTGATGTGCAATGTTTGTTTGTTTGTTTTTTTTTAATTTCGCACAAAGCTACTCAAGGGCTATGTGTTCTAGCCGTCCCTAATTTAGTAGTGTAAAACTAGAGGGAAGGCAGCTAGTCATCACCACCCACCGCCAACTCTTGAGCAACGAATAGTGCGATTGACCGTCACTTATACCACCCCCACGGCTGGGAGGGCGAGCATTTTGGCGCGACGGGGATGCGAACCCGCGCCGCGACTCTCAGACTACTAGTCGCACGCCTTAACACGCTTAACTATGCAATGTAAGCCGAACCATGGTGAAACTCAAAATGTGAAGTTATGAATAAAGTGGTATTTTGTTATAACAATGCCATTCTTTAATAAGAAAACTGCATAAAATTGAGATTTATAGTAAAATGTAGACAAATGAATAAAAATGGATTTCTTTGTTCTAGTTCCATTTTGTTTTCCGATAAAATTGATGCTATTCCACCATCATAGTCCATACGTTTTTAATATTAACAAATATTCTCTTTTTATGAGTACGCTGATCTTTCACGTGGATAAATAACTGATGAAAAGTTTGATTAAAAAAACAACAACTATTAAGAGTCGAATGTTAGGTCTGGCTTGGCTTGGTTATTGGAGCATTTGACTCCCAATCTTTAGGTTGTGGGTTCGAATCCTCGTTATAAAACATGCTCATGTTTTAGAATTGCTGTTAAGGTAAAACTTTCTTCCAAACACAAAATACCCGAGCAGTTAACCCATATCTAGTATGGTACTGAAATAGAATTAATGAGATTTAGAGATATGTATAGCAAAATGTGATTTTTTCATCTAACTATGGAACGTCAAGTTCTTATATTATACCGTAATCTATGAAACAAAGTCGCTTACACGATTCGCAAGAGTTGTATTTAAATTGATAATATAGCAACAGCTTCAGTTAATAGTTCTAAAACTCTTTAAACTTAACATAGTATGCATGCCCTGCTGAAACAAAATCAACATTACAATAACACTACTTTTCAGCTCTCAATTTTCACTCGCCCTTTGTTTATATTTCCATAGAGTGAAATTGTAATACTAGCATTTAGATCGAATTTTATGTGAAAGTAGACAGTTGCAAGTAAACAGTGGATTCAACACCTATTTTATCTCTGTTTTTGATACTTCAGTCAAATATGAAGAACGTTCGATGTTACTGAATGTTATGATGAAGATATTAACTAGAGTACGCATTGTAGATAAGCCACACCCAAAGTAATTATTGATTTTTGTGAAGATCATAAAATGAAAGAACATACATCCACAGAAGAAAGTTTCCACAAAGAACAGTGTTATATCATATTTAGTCGCCCCCCAGTGGCTCAGCGGTATGTCTGCGGACTTGCACGCTAAAATCCCCGTTTCGATACCCGTGGTGGGCAGAGCAGAGATAGCCCATTGCGTAGCTTTGTGCTTAATACAAAACAAACAACAACATATTTCGTCACAACTATTCCACAAGAAATAATGTATTTTGTTGACACATACTGTGCGTGAGAACTTCATTTTTACCATCTCCGACCGAACATCAATACAACTTTTTGTATGTGAATATTTTAAACCACTTTGATAATCCGTACGCGATATTTCTTTTGTTGTTTACTGCTATGTATCTTATCTTTAGTGTCCACTTGTTTGAAACAATATTCGCTTATATTAAAGCCAAATACAGAACAAAATAGAAAAAAACTTGCTTTAGGCTACTGAAATAATATCGATTGAAAGCCGTCTTGTTCTCTTTATCAAATAACTTCCATAATACAGCTTTCTTTTCCTATTTATAGTTCCGCTGAATATATTTCACTGTTGCAGAAGTTTCACCGTCATTTGAAACTAACAAATTGAAAGTAATTTGGTGAATTAAATGAAAATGCATTTCTTATGATTGATTTTTCATTAAAAAAAGTTATTCAGGAAACTGAAACTTCAGGTCATAAGAAAGAGAAACAGTGGTTACAGAAAATCTTTTACGCGACGATCTAACAAATGAATCAGTAAAAAAAAGTTTTACTGATGGACTGTAACTTTTAAACGTATTAATAAAAAATAAAGCACAGAAGTAGAAAACTCAAGCAGTCAAGGTAAGATATAAATCAGTATATTGTGAAGTTTGCGACGATCTCTTTGGATCTGTCCCAAGTTGGTACAGCGGTAAGTCTTCGGATTTACATTGCTAAAATCACGGGTTCGATTCCCCTCGGTAGACTCAGCAGATAAATTGATGTGGCTTTACTATAAGAAAAAAACACACAAACACATACTGTTTAGATCCCCAAATTAAACAGGTAGCATTTGTTTGACTAAAGAATAAGTCATAGAAAACGTCTTAAGGTTTCTAAGTAAACTTCTTATATAAGTAACAGAAGATCACTTGGTTCTGACTTCTAAGTCTTTTCTAAACACGTTATATTACTTACCCATAACGCCCCCCAGTGGCTCAGCGGTATATCTGCGGACTTACACGCTAAAATCCGGGTTTCGATACCCGTGGTGGGCAGAGCACAGATAGCCCATTGTGTAGCTTTGTGCTTAATCGAAAACAACAACTTACCCATGACATTAAGTACAAGCATACTCACGCACGTGTCAAGGCCCCAAGAAAGAACCAAACAGAACTACGGCTTCTCTTCTAATTACATTACCCATAGCACACACACTCGTTAATAATAAGATTGCCCTTAGTTTCTCTAGAGCAGATTGTTTGGCTGGATATCGTGGCTTTAGTGCTTAACACTCTGGGTGTTTAACAGGGATTAGTCTGTTATTGTAAGCAGTATTTAAACATGCACTCTAGAATATTTGGTTATGGCATTCCTTTCTCTAATTTTTTTGATACAAATTGACGCCTGAGGTATGCGTGTTTTACTAAAAAAATGTTTTATTGTCAGGTTTTGCAAATTTAAGTTTTTCGTATGTTATCTTTTTTTTTGCTGTTTTCAGGGAGTATTAGTGAAATTCGAGAAAACATTTTTTAAAACAGGATGAAGAGTATTTCCTTGGGTAGGATGCGCTACATTATTTTTATTTGACAATGTGATACGAGTCTAATCCTAGGTTTTTGCTAGTCAAATTATATGAATGGAATTTTACATTTAACATTTAAACTAGTCGGGTTATACACACGGATCTCTAATTCTAGTTTTAAACTAGTCAGACTATACAAACGGATTTTAATTCCTGAGTTTTGGCTAATCAGGTTACAAACACGAATTTTATATTTAGGTTTATACTTGATTGATTATATGCATTAGTCTTGCATTGTAGGACTGGAAGTCCTAATTTTATATAATTAATAATATGTAATTAATAAATAATTCGTGTCGTCATATTAAAATGTTATCAAACATTTTAAAAAGTTCTGTTGATAGGTCGAACATTATAAGCTGATTTTTGAAGAAAGAAAATGCACACGAATTACAGTGCTAATTTAGCTTTTTGTCGAATATAGGTCGTACTTAATGAAGGCTTAACTGAAGTTAGGCCTATGACAAGTGTGCTTAGAGTTTCTGTATCTGCCGTGAGAATTATTTTGTATTTAGAGAAATACTGTTGCAGTGAAGATTTGAACGCTAATGTGTAGTTGGTCTTTACTTATATATACATTCGAGAATAAACTGTCATCTTCGTCAGTCAACAGTTTCTTTGTGTCTGCTATTAACATCTATGGCCAGATGTACTAACTGTCTACCATAGCTGGCTTGTGTTAAATACGTGTAGCAGCTAGTACATCTGCTAACCTTATCGACAGACCAATCAACGTGCTTCAGCGTACCTGGTGAATAACGTATTATTTCTTCTTCAAAACAGGCACACAGCTGTTTACATACGTTCCGTGCATCGATTCTCTAAATATGCTTAATCAACAACAATAAAACAACCTTTTTTAGCTTCTCTGTTCTCGAGTTTAGGTGTATTGTGAAATTCGTAAACTTGAAATGAATGTTCACGTTTTATAGTAGCCTCAAGAATACATAACTCCATCTACAATGCTCGCCCTTTCAGCTGTGGGGGCGTTATAATGTAACGGTCAATCCCACTATTCGTTGGTAAAAGAGTAGCCCAAGAGTTGGCGGTGGGTGGTGATTACTGGCTGCTTTCCCCTCTAGTCTTACACTGCCAAATTAGGGACGGCTAGCACAGATAGCCCTCGAGTAGCTTTGTGCGAAATTAAAAAACAAACAAACTTATTCTTAGAGGAAAGGCAATTAGTCAACAGCGCTCAGCGTCATCTCTGCGTACTTCTTGTCTGATCAGGTAATGAGATTTGACCTCTCTCTTTAAGTACACCTGCAGACCCAAATTGCAGAACAGATTTCTCTAACAAAGGAAACAAACCGTGAACCTTTGAATTCACATTTCAGCCTCTAGTCTTCAGTCCAATCTAGTATTTATTTTTTTCTCGTTCACTCCTACAATGGGTCAGCGGTAAGTTGACGGGCTTAAATGCTGAAATTTGGAGATCGATTACACGCGGTGTATTCAACCAAACGAGGCTTTGCGTTAAAAAAGAAGAACTGCTGTTTATTTTTTAAAACAGAAGTACTTGCAGGTTTTAAAATCTTTCGAATAAAACCCGGAAAGACAACCGGGGTGTTCGGGAACAATTGTGTTTCTCTTCGTCCCACTTTTTAAATTCATCTAAAAACATCATCCTTCTTGTTGGCTCTACCTACTAATTATTTGAGAAATACCGAATTTGATGGTTAAGTTCATCTAGATGTGTTGGTTCTCTCTTATAGTTCTCAGTGAATGAATTAATTTGGTGGTTAAGTTCATCTCAAGATCTGCTTTACGTACAGAAAACATTATTTTCAAATCACACATTTGTGCATGTGCATATTTTTTTGTTATTAAAGTAATAACCAAAAGCGTAAGGACCCTTTATATTTTAAATCCCAAATGAACAATACGACATTTTCTGCAAGGAAATGATATATTTCTTGCATATGTCAGTGTTATTTCCCGTACTATTATCTTTGAAAGTACAATGTACAAAAAATTTAATTCAAGCAGTTAATATTTTCTTACATTTATCAATTTTAAGTAAATACCATTTTAACTTAAAACATAATACATTCAACAATTTAAATGTGCGTACTCTTAAAATATTGTGCATTCATTTTATATATTTTTTGTTTGTCAAATCCATGGCCAAGTGCGTTAAGGCGTGCAACTCGTAATCCGAGGGTCGCGGGTTCGCATCCCCGTCGTGTCAAACATGTTCGCCCTTTCAGCCGTGGGGGCGTTATAATGTGACGGTCAATCCCACTATTCGTTGGTAAATGAGTAGCTCAAGAGTTGGCGGTGGGTGGTGATGACTAGCTTTAGTCTTACACTGCTAAATTAGGGACGGCTAGCCCAGATAGCCCTCGAGTAGCTTTGTGCGAAACTCAAAAACAAACCAACAATTTATCAAATCCAACCGTGTTTCAAAATGTTTTAACTCATCTTAAATTTATAAAAAAATAATTGTTTTTAACATTGATTAATGAGCAACTACATTTACAACTTATTACAATTTTGTATTTTTTTTTGTAGCCACTGTTTTATAGTTAGGTGAAGAACGTCAAGAAAAACGAAATAATTGAAAAAAACAACAACAAATGTGATTTCAGAAATGTTCTTAATTCCTTTCTTTTTTTTCTTTTTCTTATAGCAAAGCCATATACTATTACCAGTGAAAACGGAAACTCACAGGGCTTTAATTTGATTCATCTGAAAAGGAAGTAAAAAAAAAAATATATCAGGTTTAATCGGGTTTTTTTTTCACAAATGAACTCTGAATTTCGTTCCAAATTAAATTTTCTTCCAGCAGTGACGTTGTTCAACCTTTTCTTTTTCTGATTCAAAGAATTTTTCGAAGTGTAGAAAACAATTACAATTTGTATTTTTATTAAATATCAAGTGTTCCCTTCTGGGATTTACAACGCTAAAACCAGGGGTTCGATTCTCCTGGATGGACTCAGCAGATAGCCCGATGTGGGTTTGCTACAACACACGCAGACACACAGAGCTTTAAAACTGTTTTCCTATTTTCACTATCACTGTAATAACAACTACTTTGTTGGTGTCTATGTTCTAGTTAAATGGTTGAGTTTTTATTGTTTTTGTTGATTTTATTGTTTAATTTTAGAAAATATTTAACTAAAACACAAGTAATAATCAAGCACCCCTGAAAACTGGTACTTTTAAAACGATCGTAAAAATATTCTACATTTATACTTTAACGTTTGTAAAGAAATTCATCTACCTTTTAAAACACAGTTTGCATGAGTTACAGACACAAACACTGTTATCCATGGTTACTTTCTGTAATCACAATCTTAAAACAACAACACTCAACACTGGTTGATTTACTAAATTGAAAATAATGCAACAGTACTTTTCAGCCGCGGCATAACGGCTCGTATCATGGCTCTGAGTTTGTTGTCTTTTCAAGTACAAACTTTTAGCTCGTAATTCCATCATCTTTTCTCCAATTCGAGATCTATTTTGGACTTAGGATATCAAAACCTTTCGATTGATGCATTTTATCATACCCAAGATGTCATAAATTAATTCACTCTAGTCTTTATTAAAAAAAATTTAAGTGCCGCGACTGTTATGGATTTCCTTTTTTTATCACTGGCTATTTTGTGGCATACCAGTTTTGAATGTAATACACACGAGAGTCTAACTGTCTTTCGATATTACTGTCTGCAGTAACTTGGATTAGTATTTATGTACTTTAAGCCAACAACACTTTTTTTCTGGTTGGTTTCAGCCACTTCGAATGATTTATATGTATCTTAAACCTACAACACCTTTTCTCAGATTAGTTTCTGAGGATACAATGTTCAGTCATTTGTAATGGCTTATAGGTATTTTAAGATTATTTATTACGTTTATCACTGGTTGATTTGTGAGATTATAAGATTCGTTTGTTACAGTTGTTGTTAATATACACGGTAAAAAGCAATTAAACTATAATTGGAATTTATCCATAAGAAGCTAAAAACACTGCAATAAAATAATACCAGTTGTTTCTATCAATTAATTACTGGGCACAGAAGGAACCATGTGATTAGTTATGTGATTTGGAATGTAAATAATTGGTCATTCAATCTACATTTTATTTTTATATGGACTATGGTTATCACAAACAACTTAGAGTTGATGTTGCACATTTGAATTAAAGTACTGATGAATTTCTGAGTGATCCTCAACTACATTTGAATTAGAGTACTGATAAATTTATGAGTGATCATCAACTACACATTGAAAAGAGAGATTTTCTGGAACAACTTGATGGAATGTGGCGCGTTTGCTAACAGCATTTCGTACATGCTGGATGAGATTAAAGTTCGATCTGTTCCTGTGGGTACGTTGGTACGTACACCAATGTTTAGTACTGATTCCACAATACTTACACTACACTCAAATGTCCTGTATAAACATGGGATGGAGTTGGTTCCGAAATTCTCTACAAAGAAACGCCTCTATCTGTAAAGAGGAAATAGCTCCTCATTGGCCAAATGGATGAGTTCTTGGTACTATTATGTGCGAGTTTATCTGCTGTGAGCAGAATAATCCTCATTATGCATCAGATGAATTGAAAAGCCTTGAAAAGTCTGTTTCTAACTGGTTATCTCGACCAATTTTAGCTACGAACAACTGATTCAGAATCAGAAAGGGTTGTTAGTTATTCGGCGAATCGTAACAGACAAATAACTTGTTTTAGAGATGTCATAGAACTCATACAATTATTTTGAAAACAGATCTGGTCTCTACTAACAAATTTGAAATTCATGGAGCTAGCTAATATGCAGCAGCTCTTTCTGACTGGTTTCCATTTTTCCAATGACTTTTCCCATGAGAAAACATATGCATGTCTCCCATAAGGTACAGTCATGGTTTATGAACAGTTCGGAGTACATTGACATTAAAGTGAGTATTAAGGCTAGTTTTTATGAGATTGTAATATATATCTATGTGTAGACAAAGAGGGGAGATTGGTGAATTATACACCTGGCATTACCTGGTAGTTAGGTTGCTCGACGCCCAGTTTGAGTGTCATGGAATAAAGTCCTGTACCCGAACAAACTTGCTCTGTCAGCTGCGTGGTTGTTGGTGAAAGAGAAGCCAAAGAGTTGGCGTTGGGTGGTGATTAATTGCTGTCTTTCCTCTAGTCTATCACTTCACAATTAGGGATATCTAGCGCAGATACCTCTCAAATAGCCTTGCGCCAAATATAAAACCAAACAAAGAAATAATAAAACCGTATACATTTGAGGCCACTTGGTCTGAATGATAATGAGCAGTGGAAGACAGACTTTATAATATAATGTTACTGTTATCTTATTATTCTTATATGCCGTGTATTTTAAAATTATATCGCACTTATTAGTGCCTGATTTCTAATATTACGATTTTTAACCAACTGGAATAGTTAACACGACTTAAGAACGACATATTCACGTCTTGCTGGTTTCATTGGTTACAATATTTCGTCATTTTGAATTTTTGTGTGTGTGTTAGGTAACATAGTAGCTTTAAAAGCAACGCAACCGAACTTTGATTTATAACCTAAAATTACAGAGGTTTTAGTGATATTTTTCTCAAATAATGTATCAACATTTTCCAATAAAAATAACTCCAACACCTGCGATGAAACTTTCTTTGGGTAAGACGCAAAAACTATTGAAAAAAATCGTTGTAGTTGAAAAGCAAAGTAGATACAGTTATGTAAAACTGTGTAGTCTATGTGATGCGTGAAAGAAAAAATGGCGTTTTATTTCAATAACCAGGAAAACAACATTAAATTTCATAAGTTTCTAAGAAACGCGAAAGAAAACCTTATAACGTTTCTGACTTTTTAATGTGCTAAAGGTTTGGGCTTTTTATTATATTTCATTATAGTTAGGAAAAAGTAATGGCAAATCAGACCTGAAAAAAATCAAAGTAATTATTTGTAAAAAAAATCAAAACTTTAATACTTTAAATGCTTGTTTTTGAATTTCGCGCAAAGCTACACGAGAACTATTCTGCGCTAGCCGTCCCTAAATTAGCAGTTTAAGATACAAGGAAGACAGCTAGTCATCACCACCCACCACCAACTCTTGGACTACTCTTTTACCAACGAATAGTGGGATTGACCGTGACATTATAATGCCCCCACAGCTGAAAGGCTGAGCATCTTTGGTGCGAACGGGATTCGAACCCACGACCCTCAGATTACGAGTCGAACACCTGACCATACCGGACCCATATGTAAATGAGTCTGTACCTATAGGTTAATTAAAGATGGAGCTAATAAATAAGTTTCAATTGGTGAAAACTGTCAATAGTTCTTGTTATAATTATCGAATAAATGCTGCAATCAAAATAGCTGGGCAATAGTATACTGTCGCTTCCCAGTGGCACAGCGCCATGTCTGTCAACTTACAATGTAAGAAACAGGGTTTCGATACTCGTGGTGGGAAGAGCACAGATAACCTGTTGTGTAGCTTTGTGCTTAGTTCAAAACAAAGTGAAAATGTTTATAAAGACAACAAAACTTCTGTCTGGTAATTTTTAAATAATGCTATTCATTAGTGAGTAAAGTGGTAACAGAAGGTTTGAATAAGATTTGTATATTTGTATATAAAATGATTATATCGTGAAAAATATTCGACTTAGAGGAATATTTAAAAATAATATACTTTATTCACAAACACTTTATTCAAAAACTGTCACACAAAATGTTCACTATATGTGTTGGAAATGGTTGGAGAAGCTACCAGAGTGTCAGGAGTAAAGATATTTGAAATTGTTTTATCTTTAAAATTTAAAAAAAATTAAGGGAGGGATCTGATTGAGGTGTTTTAAGGGTATTGATGGTGTGGTCATGCATTGTCTTTTTTTAATGTTTAATGTCAATAATTGTTAGATTAGAAAACAAATATAAAGTTTGATTAGGGAAGAGTCATCTTCATCTAAGACAGCTTAATTTTCTACGAGGTTGTTTGGTCTTTGGAATGGATTGACTATAGATGCAGTAGATGCAGGTAGTTTAAGAGAAAGCTTGATAAATATTTGGTAAGGACTGGGTTTGAAATCTTTAGTGTTTAGTTTAATTTAGTGAGTATGACGGTTTAGATGAACTAAAAGTTCTTGTTCATTGTTCTTTAATGTTATATTATATATTCCTTCATTTTCAGATAATATATCAAGCTTGTTACCAAGAGAATCTACTGCAACAATGATCGTAATACTTTGGACGTTGTTTGGAAAATTCATATTCAAATACTTGAATATACTTATTTGCAATCTGATTTACTTTAAGACCATAAGAAACACAATTAGTTTTTGTATTCGTTCATTAATTGTTATGATGTGTACAGAAGACACTTATGAACTACAGTACAGAACTTCAAAAATTGTATACACAGAATAAAACCTCTCCTTAAAACAAAATCTTGGTTGTATGCCTACAATTTACCAATATAATATAATAGAACGAGGGGAAATAAAAACCAAATTAAATTGCGAATAAAGGAGTGAGGCAGCGATAAGGGGCTTTCTGGAGCTGTAGCCATCAGACAATATGCCTTAGCCCTAAATAAACAATGATTAGTTAATTCATAATTTAGTACTTGTGCCCACGAGATGAAGAATATACGTTCCTCAATTTTTTGTATAGCTGATACCCGTCACATAACGGGAAGGAGTTGGTACCGTTCTTGATAAAAAATATAGATTTGTTTGTTGTTGTTTTTTATTTCGCGCATAGCTACACGAGGGCTATCTGCGCTAGCCGTCCATAATTTAGAAGTGTAAGACTAGAGGGAAGTCAGGTAGTCATCACCACCTATCGCCAACTCTTGGGCTACTCTTTTACCAAAGAATAGTGGGATTGACCGTCACGTTATAACGCCCCCACAGCTAAAAGGGGAGCATGTTTGGTTAACGGGGATTCGAACCCATGACCCTCAGATTACGAGTTGAGCGCCCTATCCCCTTGGTCGTGATGGTCCTAGGAATCTAGATATAGAGTAGTATTGGACAAATAGTATTTTCAGCTACAAACACGTGAAATGTGAGAGTTCTTCATAATTATAATGCATCTATCGAAAAAATAATACGGTCGCAAGTTCACTTGAAGTGGTTGCTAGTTGAAATGAAGCACAAAGTTGCAGTCATCTGTGCTGTGCCTACCACAGGTATCGAAATCCGGTTTCCAGAGGTGTGAGTTCGCAGACTTACCGCTCTGCCACAGGGGTCACTTGAAGCGAAAACCAAATTGAACATTTTGAGAAAATAAAATCCCATACTTAGCTCTTACCCTCTCAGCTCCTTTAAAATGGTAAGTCAGGAAAACGCCCAGAGCAATATTTATTTTGATTTAGGATTGCAGGACCAGTGTGGGATTGAAAGTGAATTATTTTGAAAAACGCATTTTTGTCGTATGTCATTTTGTACTAATGTACAAAATTCAAGTTGACAAAAATATCTGTTGTGTCAAACCCAAGATGTATAACGAACAAGAAAAAAACAACAAAATTACAATAATAACTGAATTTATGAATAAAACATGGAGATTTGTGATAATTTATACTTCAAAGCAACGTCACACAAGCAATGTTAAGACTAGGGGGAAGGTAGTTAGTCATCATCACCCACTGCAAACCCTTAAGCTACTCTTTTAGTGGGACTAAAAAGGTGAGCATGTTTGGTGTGACAGGGATTCGAAACTGCGACCATCTGATTACGAGTCGAACATCCTGACCACCTACCTATGCCGAACCTCTCTATGATTATGCGTGCCTGAACATTTTGAGAAAAACTTTATCTGATAAAATTGGAAAAAAATCCAAGATAATGAAAGAACGATTGATAGTATATTGAAATATAAATGGTTCTCTGTGTGATATTTCAAAGTAATACTAATATTTTTAATCTAATCTTTTTGTAACCCAAAACTTGTTTTTCAAAGCATTTAAACAGTTTTTTCAGCAACACCTGGAAGAACGTACTGGATTTGTAACGAGTGTATTTTTGTGCTTGAATTTTGTATTTATGGCATAACTACTAAGATCATTTCCCATCTCTTCTGATTTTAAACTACTGACTAGAGGAAAAGTAGTCAGTTTAACATCACCCTTACACCCACCACGTTTCCCGCTGCTACAGAGATAATTCTTCGGATTTACAACGCTAAAATCGGGGGTTCGATTCCCTTCAGAAGACTCAACGGATAGCCCAATGTGGCTTTGCTATAAGAAAACACACGCTAAGAGATTGATTGTACCTATAGTTTAAAGTTAGGAAATATCTAGTCAGCAGCACCCTAACATATACCACTTACGCCAATAAATTGACAGTCATTTTTATAACGCACCTACAGTTTACAGTTTAAAGGAATATTCTGATGTATCGCGCGGGTCTAATTGAAACTCGCAAGGTTTGAAATCCAAAGCTGAGTCGGCCTTTGCTCCCTATAAAGAACGCAGGTCTGATATTGCGAATCTTCTCAATAGTTATTCACATGGATATATTTTATTCAGATTGTTTCATTTTATTTCCTAAAATGTATAAACTCCACATCACTGATGGAATATATATTGAGTTTCATTCTAAACTTTTCGTCAACTTATTTTTATCAAAACGTGTTATTAATTGTGAATGAAACAAAATACATTTTTTACACCAGATGAAGCCCTCAACCAGTTACTAAAAATAACATGGCTTACTTTTTATATAACATTTAAATTAATGAGTTGTAATAAACTAATTTACGATTTATTATATCTAATCTTATAACACAATAAAAGTCAATGTTATCTCTTATGTTTATATCAGTAACGTGAAGTAGGCTCAGCATAATTTAATACAAATGACCAATAAGAATACGAATTTTAAAATGTAAATATGTTTGATGTACGTAAAAATGTAACTAAAACCAGTTGTTTGTTTGGTCAGCAAAGGTAACTATTACTGAGCGCCAAGTTAGAACCCCTGACAACGTAACGTAGTCAGGCACTTAGTGGTTAACTTGTGAACTACGCCCGTCAGTGTAGCGAAAACAGCAATATTAAACTGAGAAAAGCGTTAAACCTGAGCTTATCTAGATACAACACTCACCAGTGGTACGAGTCGTCGAGATGATGCATGGAATCATCAATAGCAGAAATTCTAATGGGAAGATCATGTTATCATCAGTACGAGAAAAGAGTAGGCTTAGACTGGGAACACGTTAATGATATAGAACCAGTTCTCAAGTGATTGCTCTGCTCTTTTGACTGTGCCAAAGCTTCGGCTGTGTCACGTGATGTCACTCAGGCAATCAGTGCCTCGATTCTTCAGGTGTTGCCAGATGCATATAATCAATATTTTATTTGTTCCTTTCAACCAGCAATATTGATAGTAATATGAAAAGAAAGAGGTTAGAAAACTGTAGCACAACTTACAGCGATGAAGTGATAACTTATTTCTGATGCCGTTTCTGCCTTGTTTTATACCACGATTGTCATTAACAGCCTTTTAACAGTAATTTAATTCGTTCTTAAAGTATACATACTTCTATTGAACATACGGGTCATGCTTGGACATAAGGTTGTACAAGTCGTACTTTAGACAAAATGGTCATAGAGATCATTCTCGAATATACAGATTATAGAGGTCATTCTTGGACGTAAAGGTCATACTTGGGATTATGAAGGTAATCCTTCGTTCATAAGCAAGAGTTGCTGTTTATTTTGTATATACTAAATATATCATAATAGAAACGTATGTAATTGTACAAATTATCTTATATAAAACTTTGTGTACAGAAACAATTTCGACCTTGATATTAAATGGTTTCGTCGCACTCATTTAAGTAGATATCCAATGCTTTAGGAGTATTGATTGAATGTGTCCTTATTAGGGTCTCTATCCTATACTATAGTCATTAACATTCATATCCATAAGTTGTTATTCATAAAGATAGAATTTTTACTAAATAATTATCGATTTTTAATTCTCTGTTGCATAATATTTATTCTATAAAACTTTATGTATGGGTTTGTAAATGTGCATAGCCTATCTTTATTATTATACACAATCAGTTTCTGTTTTGTTTAAATGACAATTTTTAAAATGCTGCATCGATCGCCTGTAACATGTCTTTACAATCAATACCAGTTAAATTGTAATTCTTTGTCATGACTTTGGAAGAAGTCAGATTGTAACGTCATCTAGACTAATAGCTTTTCAATTAATTCACGATGTCGCCCGTTTTCAAAACAAAATTGCATAATCTATAAGGATAATACGTTGGTGATTTTTGAAATAAGGATTTTTCTGACGTCATTCTCATCTTACTTTGTCTGTAAAAATTGATTGCGTGGAATTTTCCTTACGAAGACAATTGTGTAGTGCTACTTTTATTAGGCTACCAGCAATAAAACATATTTTCATATTGATGATGATAGTTGATCTCCAAGTAATTCCATTCACCATTCAATAATCTTTTCTTTTTTCTTCTCTTTGACAATAAACTCATTTGGAGACGTTTAGAGAGAAGCCATTGTTCACATCTTACCATAAAACGTCTCAATAATATCCTCCAACATAAGATTCTAAAATCAAAACTCATGGCTACACCATAACATCTATATGACATATGTTTGAATAATTTGAATTTGAGGTATTGCTTCTTGAAAGACAATAAACTGTCGATCCTCCTTAGTAAAAAGAAATAAAATGATGCAATAAAATGGAAAATTCAGTCCAATGTAGATTGTGCTATAAAGTTTCAAATTCTTGTTGAAACTGAGAGGTATAAAACTGTCGAAGCAAATTTATTTCTTTGTAGCTAAGCACAAAGGCACACATGCCTTTATGTCTGTACTGTGCCTAGCACGGTGTCGAAACCTGAATTTTATAATCATAAACCATTCACAACTACCATTGTGCCTGGCATGAGAGTAAACAAATTGCACTAAAGTGGTTTTATAATAAGAGAAACAGAAAAGTAATGGCCAATATTTTCAGCATTTAAACCCAGGCAAGACACAGTGATGCAATTATGCAAGGCATAATTTTGTTAAATCTATGCAAGGCACAATTTTGTTAGATCCATGCAAGGCGCAATTTTGTTAAACCCGGGCAAGTCATAATATTGTTAAATCCATGCAAGACACAATTTTGTTAAGTCCAGTTAAGGCACAATATTGTCAAACCGAGGCAAGGCACACTTTTGTTAAATCCAGGCAAAGCAAAAAAAGCAAATAAATATTTTCTTTATTCTACAAGGAACTTATTTATGGTTATAAACAAAGGCATCATCACCGTGTCTATGGCATTGTTTTACCCACCTCTGTTCATGATAACAGGCACATTTACGACAGAAAGTGTTCTTACCCCTGCGTCATGAGTAGTTTTTCCTAATAACTTGAAAAGTATCAGGAGTAGGATAATGAAAGTAGGATATAATATACGTATTATACAAAGACACATGCACATAAAGTTTTATGTATATTGAACGACAAATAAACTGTCTATAAACAAATAACCAAACAAAGGAGAGGCAGAAAGTGTTCGTGCGGAGGTACTTTAATGGTCAGTTATGTAGCCTTTCAGGTGAATTGCTTGGCGCAGTCTCTCCTCATAGCCTTCCATGATCGTTTGACAGTACTCGACTGGTATTTTCTTTCATTCTTCTTTATAGAAGGCCTCCAACTCTTGCAAGTTTTTCGGATGACGCTGATGAACCCTGGTCTTCAACTCATGCCAAACGTTTTCAATTGGATTGAGATCGGGTGACTGCGATGGCCACTCCAGAACGCTTATATGGTTCCTCTACAACCAGGATTGCACATATTTCGATGTGTGCTTAGAGTCATTGTTGTGCTGGAAGATCCAACGACGCCAAAGGCGTAAGTTCCAAGCATCATTCTTGATATAAGTGCCTAATATATCAACGCACTCGTCTTTTTTCACAATTCCGTTGACGCGGTGAAGGCTGCCTACACCATAAGAGCTGAAGGAACCCCATAGCATGATCGAGCCACTATAAGGACGGTGTTCTTTGGAAGATTTCGTTACCCCTTCTTACGGAAAATATAGCGAACATCATTGTGGCCTAAAAGCTCGATTTTAGTTTCGTCTGAACAAAGAATACTCTTCCAGCAGGTAAAGGGTTTATCTACATGTTTTCTTGCATACCTCAATCGTGCTTCTAAATGAACAGGCTTTAAATATGGAGTGCTACGATGACGGCATTATGCTCTGAATCCAGAAGAGCGTAACTGTAGAGGTGCTTACTTCGACCCCATTTGCCCTTACCAGGGTTCCTACTAACTTCTCTGAGAACCTTCCTCTTGGAATTTTGGTGGGGCGTCCGGAACGAGGGAGGTTAGCAGTTGTTTCTGTAAACTTAAACTTGTCAATTATGCTTTGAACAATAGATTTCGGCTCATTAAGTTGTGTAGCAATACCGGAAAGAGACACACAGGACTTGTATTTTACAATAATTCTGCTTTTTAAATCACCGGACAATGAAGATCAAGCAGATAATGACGAAGACGGCGCTAAATATGCCGGAAGTACATTTTTTGCTGGTTAAATTCCAATAATTTTGAACCTGGTTTTTTTTGTTCTGGAATGTAGTTTATTCGCCAAACTAAATAAAATGTTTACGGGAATATCATTTTCACACGTTCTAAACTGTTCGAACACTTTTTGCTTCTCCTATTTTTGGCTATTTGTCTATAAACAGTTTATTTGTCGTTTAATTTACATAAAAATATGTAAATATGTGTAAATATAATATTTATAATATACCGTAGTTCTATTAGCCTTATCGTGATGCCCCCCAGTGGCTCAGCGGTATGTCTGCGGACTTGCACGCTAAAATCCGGGTTTCGATACCCGTGGTGGGCAGAGCACAGATAGCCCATTGTGTAGCTTTGTGCTTAATTCAAAACAACAAAATAACAACAACCTTATCGTGATGCTTCTTAAGTAATGAGCAAGAACCACTTGGTATGCAGGGGAACGAACACTTTCTGTCGTAACTGTACGTCAGTTACACAAACCAACACCATAAACCTGACCATATATTATTTTATTAGAAAAAATGTGATTTCTTAGTGGAAAATGGTAAAAATTTAATAATCACAGACTTAGTTTAGCCACATTAGGTATTCACGTTTGTCGAAAACAAAATTAGGACGTAACTGAACTGATTCCATCAAAGGAATAGTTCTTTGTAAAGAATTCAATATGAAAGATAATGCACAAAAGATTGTCATAACATTATAATCAGTCAAATTATTAACAGTTTGTGACAAATGGGTAACAATAGTTAAAATACTGGGTTTTATTGGACAGTTATTAATTTCATACAAAAACACCCTACCGTGAACCCAGTAGACGAACCCGATTACAATTTTCTTAAGAAATTAATTTAGCATTTTTATTCTGCAACCAATATTACTGCAATTTACTTTTTGGTAGATTAATCAGATCAGAATCAAAACGTCTGAACTTAGCATTGTCTCTTTATAAGCATTTTTATAAGAAACTCATCTTAAGACTAGTTCAGTTTTATCTCAGAAGTCTTGTCATCAAGTGAATAAATTTGCCGAAATAATTTATTATATTTAAAATAAGCATAAATGTGATTGCACGCAACGCACAATCATTCAAAGGTGAAATTGATAAAAAAGATTGTCTGTTAAATTTCTGTTTATTCAAAGAAACATGAGTTTGTATATACTACGGTAAATTAAGATATATAGTGTTTGTGTATAATAATATACGTAATTATATACACATGCTACCGTAGAATACGGTATATAGTGTTTGTATATAATATTAATTATATATATATATATATATACACATATACTACAGTAAAATAATGTGTGTAGAGATGTATATACAGTGTTTCCTCGCCACTTCGCGGGCTCGGCCGATCCCCGCATATATATATATATATATATATAAAATAATAAACATTAAATCTAAAATATAGCATTAAATACCATTAAAATATTAAAAATAAATATAATTAATAGTGTAAAGAAAAAAAACAGGTATATTTTAGATATCAACATATATTTGAGTTTATAACAGCGTAAAAATGGAAACAGAACCAACTGGAAAGGCTATAGATGTACGCATTGTGCGTCTGCAAAGGCTACGTGAGATCAGCTTCATGGCGTAGCGATGTGCAAGACGGGCTATGATTGGTGCAGAAATGAAAGACGGCCAATGACAGCTACCCATTTTGCTTGTCTTTCACCATTGTTATATGTCTTCAAAATGTTCATAAGGCATTGCAAGAGATGAAGCCCTGCACCGTAAATACAAGCTGGAAGAAGTTGTGGCCTGAGGTTGTGCACGACGACAAGGGATTCACGCCTGAAGAAATCCAACACTCGGCTGTTCAAAGAGCTGTGCAATTAGCTTCGTTAATCAAAGGTGAAGGATTGGCCGATATGACTAAGGAAGACGTAGATGAATTGATTGACTTAGAATCCGAACCACTCGCCGACCAAGACTTAGAAGCACTGACGAAGTCTGCTGCCGAGGAAGACGACGAAGAGGAAACACCGAAAGAAGCCGAGGAAAGTTGATGGTCGTTAGAGCGGTTAGGTAAACTAATGAAACTAATTAACGAAGTGAAGGAGTGCTCACAGGAATGGGACAACGATATGGTTCGATCAGTACAATTTTACAATAAAATAGAAGAACTGATGACTCCTTATGAAATGATTTTCGATAGGCTAAAGAGGCAGAGAAAACAACTGCCAATAACAATGTTTTTCCAGCCGAGCAAGAAAGAAAGGGTACCGGTGGCAAGTACTGTTCCTGAAGTTGTAACGACCGACGAAGAACTTGCCGATTCACCTTCCACAGAAGAGGAAGTGGTGTCCCCCGAAAAGACACCACCTGCTGAAGATATGTAATTTTTAATTTTAAGGCTTAATATCTTAATAAGTGTTCTTATTATTTCAGCAATAATGAACAGTATTGTAATGGGAGGGTTAAATAGTTGTACAGGGAGGGTTTTAAAAGTCTAAATGCACATAAATATATACGTAAAAATCGGCGATCCCACTTCGCGGAAAATCTCCTTTCGCGGGGGGTTTTGGAACGCATCTACCGCGATACACGAGGGAACACTGTAATAATATATACTACAGCTGAATAAGGTTCATAGTGTTTGCAAATAATGATGTATACAGTGGTATCTCGGTTCTCGAACTTAATCCGTTCAAAAACCGAATCGATTATTCCCATAAGAAATACTGTAAATTAAATTAATCCGTTACAGACCCCCAAAAATTATGCACTACGAAGCATTTTAAGTAAAATATTGCTTATTTATACCTATATAATAATACTTGCATGCATAAAGTCAACCATAAAAACTATCAATACAATAAAAAAACAATAAATGAAAATTTAACTGCACTTTACCTGTGCTGAGGAGAGCTTATGACCTAAGTGAAAAGTGATGAGGAACGTGAAGAGTAGGAGGATTATTATTGTTTAGGAGGGGAGTTACCTTCCATAAAAACGTCAGGTAACTCTCCTTCCGGGGTTCTTTTTCTTTTCTGTCTCTTTGCACCGCGACAACCTGCTTAAGACTCACTGGATCTACTTCTCACTAAAACTTGTCTAATGAGGTTTGTTTCTGCCTGGCACCCTCCCCATGTCTCACCACACCGCCCCCAAGTGGCTCAGCGCATGTCTGCGGACTTACACGCTAAAATCCGGGTTTCGATACCCGTGGTGGGCAGAGCACAGATAGCCCATTGTGTAGCTTTGTGCTTAATCGAAAACAACAACAACTCCCCACACTATGTATGCCACTTCTCTTTCTAAATTTTCCAAACCACACCTTACTAGCCTTAAAGGCATCACTTCTATCAGCACTCGTGCCAGGGGTGTTTTACAGGTCAGCATGCAACTGCTTTGCTTTCTCACAAATGATGGTCTCAGAAATGCTATCACCAGCAAACTGTTTTTCGTTTATTTAAATCAACAACAGTTTTTCTACCTCTTCCATTGTTTATGATCTTTATTTCGTAAGCACTGTCGCTCTTTTTCAACATCAGCTCCTTTGTATGATGCAGACTGTAGACTTTGTCATACCAAACTGTGCAGCACTTTCATACTTCGCTGTGAGATCTTTTTTCACCACTAATGTGGCTCTAACAACTTTTCTTTTTGGTTTGCTGCTCACATTATCCTTCTTTGAAACCATGGTGGTTTATTTAATCAGAATATTTAGAAGAAAAAGAAAAACGAGATTGTTCACATCAGATTTTAGTAGGGGTGTGGATGCAGATAAAATGTTTTGGACAAATTTGGCGAGGGCCGAAAATGGTCGAAGGGTCGTTTGGGTCATCAGTCGGGTTATTTCGGGGGTTCGGGCCACGACAGCTTGGTTTGGGAACCGAGTTTGTGTTCGACAACCGAGGCATTTTTTTCTCAAACAATATGTTCGAAAACCGAATTGTTCTAGAAGGGAGTCGTTCAAGAACCGAGGTACCACTGAACTACCAATTTGTCGTAGTGTCAACCTGAAAAATACAACAAACGAAATGAAATTCAATAAATAAGAGTAGGGTCAGGTTCTCTGGTTCTGTATGACCATAAAAAGGAAAGCAAACAAAAAAGATCCTCATTAAAAATTAATAAAACCAAAATATAACTTGAACTCCGGGCCTTTTCGAGTGTTCCGATAGAAATAACTATGGCTGCATCTTTTTCTGAAAATAATTACTATCTACCAAACTCCATCCGTTATATCCAATAATTATGTTTTGAAAAATATTGAGCCAATTGTTATCTGATCTTCAGTTGTACTTAATGCTCCCTTAAAGATATTAATATGGCTAGCTCACTTTCGACCTTAAGAAGTTTGGTAAAACTTTTGTTTCTTGTATTTGTTTACAAGCTGCATTTTCAAAAGATTTTTCTTGTTCAAGTGTCACATTGAACATTAACTACTAGTAGCGTTGTCTCGAAGTACTTAGTCTTTATTGCTCGTTTTCTCCTATTCAGGGATCAATTACAATGACTTCAGAAATCGTCATTAAAATTCCTTGCTTTGTTCCATTCAGTTATTCAGTATATTCCCTTAAACTAATCAACAGCAGTCTTCCTAAAGTTTAACAAGTGTGTCGTGGTCCAACGTACACGTACAGAACAAATCTTAGCAAATGAATAATATTTTATCACTTCTGAAGAGTAATTTGTGTAATACACTGACAAAACAGAAGGTTCATAGGTCTCTAAACTTTAGAAAATTTTCCACTTTCGACAACTAAATGGGAAAAAGTGCAGAATTTCAATAGAACCTGCAGAACATGTCCATGCTTATTATCTGAAACATTTTTTTAAAGAAAATCTTTCCTTTTTCCTAAAGTGGAGTGTTGTAGGATAATATTATCCACCTTCGCCTCGCTCATAAAAATGTTAGTTTTGATGAGGTTGAGAGGCTCACTGGTAATTTTAGATATTGTAGGCATTTGCTGACATATCAACAGTGTGGCAGAGAGAAAGTCAGGATCGGTGATGAAGACAACGGTAATGAGAAAAATCAAGACAACAGTGATCGTACAAAGCATGGTTATCTAGTGGCTGTGATCTGCAAATCCAAGAATGCTGGGAAATTCGTTGTGGGGGAAACGAGAGATCCCCAAGAAAATCAGAATTATCTAGTTGTCCTGTGCCAAGAGATGAAAATGAACAAACATAAATGGATGAGTAAAAATGTTCTAGAGTTTTTAGGTTTCTTTCCTGCCTGGGTATTCATTGTACGGTGATATTGTTTTGTAAGATGCACTTGTCATTGTGTGGAAGGCGGCAGTGAGGGATTTATTTTCTCTGCTTTATTGTAGCATTTAATTGCAAGGTTATTAGTCTTTCATTTACTGTTTGGATGTTTCATGTTTTAGGTACGTAACCTTTTGTGGTAAATTTTGGAAGTCTTAGGGCTAGTTTGAGAAGTATATTCTGTTGTAATTGTAACTTGTTTTAAATTTTGCTTGACATGTTGAAGGTTTGTTTAGTTTTGAATCTCGCACAAAGCTACTCAAGGGCTATCTGTGCTAGCCGTCCCTAATTTAAAGTGTAAGACAAGAGGGAAGGCAGCTAGTCATCACCATCCACCGACAACTCTTGGGCTACTCTTTTACCAACGAATAATGAAAGTGACCGTCACATTATAACGCCCCCACGGTTGAAAGGGCGAGCATGTTTGGCGCGACGGGGATGCGAACCCGCGACCCTCAGATTACGAGTTGCACGCCTTAACACGCTTGGTCATGCCGGGCCAGCCATGTTGGTGACTTAACACCAGTATTTTATGAGGGAGCGTATGAGGTTTGAATGTATCTTTTTTATTGTTTCAGCTTTGCAACCTTTCTTTCTTCCTGCAGTTAGCTAGTCTTAAATATGAAATACGTTTGTTTAGAAGGTATTGAGAAAAACGAGAACCTTCACAGCAGATTTTAGCGGGGGTGAGGTCTGAGCGACAGGTGCGGGTAAAATGTTTTGGGCAAGCTTGGGTCATCAGTCGGGTTATTTCGGGGGTTCAGGCCGCGACAGCTTGGTTTTGGCTCAGAGTTTGTGTTCGACAACCGAGACATTTTTTTTTTCTCAAACAATATGTTCGAAAACCGAATTGTTCGAGAAGGGAGTCGTTCGAGAATTGAGATACCACTGTATATATATATACCACAGTACAATATTTTATGTAGTTTTTGTATGTAATAATATTTGTATACTACAGTAGGATAAGGTATGTAGTGTTTGCATGTAATAATATGTATATCATATACATGCTACAGTAGCATAAGTTATGTAGTGTTTGTATGTACTAATATATATATATATATATTTAGAGAAAATTAATACTGTTATAGTTAGGTAAACAAAATCGAAAAGAAGGATTGCGTTAAAAACAGAAAATTCAATTTTCTGACTAATTATATTAGCTTATTATAACGAAAAACAAGCCAAAACAAAAATAAATTAAAAAATGCTGAACTAAATGAAAGAATCTCAGCGTACAAGCTATAATGTGGGATATAAAATTTATCCTATGTTTTGGAGGTGACTGAAAAGTAGGACCCACATTGCGATGGGGATAGATCGTCTATCAGTCTTAACCTTCATTGGCGAGTCTCAAATGAAGAAAAAAATAAACTAAAGGAAGAGCAATAAAAATAATAGATATAGAAATATAAATTAGGAGAGAAAGATGTGGGTGCTCAAGCCTACAATGTCCCACATCTATATCACCATCCACTTCTTGCAGTCATCTTCAAAACCTAGGGTACATTTTATAATCCCACATTGTAGCCTGTACCATGGGAACTTTTAAGTTGAAGCAGCGTTTTCTGTTTAATTTGGCTTGTTTTGAGTTAAAATAACAAGTTATAATGATAATATATATATATATATACACACACAGAGTACTGTTTGTATAAGGAAGAGAAATTAATCATCCCAGACAGTGATGACTCTGGAGATCATTTGTTTGTAGGTATTCAGTGAGACTGTTAATGAAACATTGCTCTTTTTTTTTTATCTAAGAACTGATTTTTCTTCATTCCAACACACCTCTCGGGTGCTCCAACCTTGTCTTTTGTTCTTTGTTTAGTATTATCCTCTGTGGATATGTTACATCCATTGAACACGACAATTTCCTCTGAATATTTTCTCGCGATATAACCAGTGTAGAGAATTAAAATATCCGTATGTGTAATTGTCCCACGGTATATAACGAATGAGTGCACCACCATTTACCACACACTAGAACATTTGGTTATTTGATTTCAAGTCACTCATGTACAGTTTGCTTAACTTCCAACAAATTTTTACCTACAAAAAATATTTTAAAAATCTTTAAATCACCTTTCTATTCCTGTTGTGTGAAAAGTTGTGATAATTTATTTTACCGATGACAGCCATTTTGTTTTTTTCGATACGATTAACTAAAACTTTTAATATGCTATAAAGGTTAAACCTCAGAGCCCCCCAGTGGCTCAGCGGTATGTCTGCGGACTTACACGCTAGAAAACGGGTTTCGATACCCGTGGTGGGCAGAGTACAGAGTACATTGTGTAGTTTTGTGCTTAAATCAAAACAAAAAAAAAATAAACCTCAGAATGACTGGACTAAAAGATATTACATACAACGAAAAGCAAGACTAATAATAATCTGTTAACTTACAAAA
This sequence comes from Carcinoscorpius rotundicauda, assembly GCA_011833715.1. Lineage (NCBI taxonomy): Eukaryota > Metazoa > Arthropoda > Merostomata > Xiphosura > Limulidae > Carcinoscorpius > Carcinoscorpius rotundicauda. The sequence continues at coordinate 113,704,654 of CM022391.1, read as the reverse complement.
GTAAATAAAAGTAAAATAAGACTAGAAGAAGTTACAACGATTCATTGATCTATGTAATGTTACTACCAACGGCAGAAGAATAAAGTTGATGATTTATTTTTTTAATTTCGCACAAAGCTACTCGAGGGCTATCTGCCCTAGTCGTCCCTAATTTAGCAGTGTAAGACTAGAGGGAAGGCAGCTAGTCATCACCACCCAACGCCAAATCTTGGGCTATTCTTTTACCAACTAATAGTGGGATTGACTGTCACATTATAACGCCCCCACGGTTGAAAGGGCGAGCATGTTTGGCGCGACGGGGATGCGAACCCGCGACCCTCAGATTACGAGTTGCACGCCTTAACACGCTTGGTCATGCCGGGCCAGCCATGTTGGTGACTTAACACCAGTATTTTATGAGGGAGCGTATGAGGTTTGAATGTATCTTTTTTATTGTTTCAGCTTTGCAACCTTTCTTTCTTCCTGCAGTTAGCTAGTCTTAAATATGAAATACGTTTGTTTAGAAGGTATTGAGAAAAACGAGAACCTTCACAGCAGATTTTAGCGGGGGTGAGGTCTGAGCGACAGGTGCGGGTAAAATGTTTTGGGCAAGCTTGGGTCATCAGTCGGGTTATTTCGGGGGTTCAGGCCGCGACAGCTTGGTTTTGGCTCAGAGTTTGTGTTCGACAACCGAGACATTTTTTTTTTCTCAAACAATATGTTCGAAAACCGAATTGTTCGAGAAGGGAGTCGTTCGAGAATTGAGATACCACTGTATATATATATACCACAGTACAATATTTTATGTAGTTTTTGTATGTAATAATATTTGTATACTACAGTAGGATAAGGTATGTAGTGTTTGCATGTAATAATATGTATATCATATACATGCTACAGTAGCATAAGTTATGTAGTGTTTGTATGTACTAATATATATATATATATATTTAGAGAAAATTAATACTGTTATAGTTAAGTAAACAAAATCGAAAAGAAGGATTGCGTTAAAAACAGAAAATTCAATTTTCTGACTAATTATATTAGCTTATTATAACGAAAAACAAGCCAAAACAAAAATAAATTAAAAAATGCTGAACTAAATGAAAGAATCTCAGCGTACAAGCTATAATGTGGGATATAAAATTTATCCTATGTTTTGGAGGTGACTGAAAAGTAGGACCCACATTGCGATGGGGATAGATCGTCTATCAGTCTTAACCTTCATTGGCGAGTCTCAAATGAAGAAAAAAATAAACTAAAGGAAGAGCAATAAAAATAATAGATATAGAAATATAAATTAGGAGAGAAAGATGTGGGTGCTCAAGCCTACAATGTCCCACATCTATATCACCATCCACTTCTTGCAGTCATCTTCAAAACCTAGGGTACATTTTATAATCCCACATTGTAGCCTGTACCATGGGAACTTTTAAGTTGAAGCAGCGTTTTCTGTTTAATTTGGCTTGTTTTGAGTTAAAATAACAAGTTATAATGATAATATATATATATATATACACACACAGAGTACTGTTTGTATAAGGAAGAGAAATTAATCATCCCAGACAGTGATGACTCTGGAGATCATTTGTTTGTAGGTATTCAGTGAGACTGTTAATGAAACATTGCTCTTTTTTTTTTTTATCTAAGAACTGATTTTTCTTCATTCCAACACACCTCTCGGGTGCTCCAACCTTGTCTTTTGTTCTTTGTTTAGTATTATCCTCTGTGGATATGTTACATCCATTGAACACGACAATTTCCTCTGAATATTTTCTCGCGATATAACCAGTGTAGAGAAAATATCCGTATGTGTAATTGTCCCACGGTATATAACGAATGAGTGCACCACCATTTACCACACACTAGAACATTTGGTTATTTGATTTCAAGTCACTCATGTACAGTTTGCTTAACTTCCAACAAATTTTTACCTACAAAAAATATTTTAAAAATCTTTAAATCACCTTTCTATTCCTGTTGTGTGAAAAGTTGTGATAATTTATTTTACCGATGACAGCCATTTTGTTTTTTTCGATACGATTAACTAAAACTTTTAATATGCTATAAAGGTTAAACCTCAGAGCCCCCCAGTGGCTCAGCGGTATGTCTGCGGACTTACACGCTAGAAAACGGGTTTCGATACCCGTGGTGGGCAGAGTACAGAGTACATTGTGTAGTTTTGTGCTTAAATCAAAACAAAAAAAAATAAACCTCAGAATGACTGGACTAAAAGATATTACATACAACGAAAAGCAAGACTAATAATAATCTGTTAACTTACAAAAGTAAATAAAAGTAAAATAAGACTAGAAGAAGTTACAACGATTCATTGATCTATGTAATGTTACTACCAACGGCAGAAGAATAAAGTTGATGATTTATTTTTTTAATTTCGCACAAAGCTACTCGAGGGCTATCTGCCCTAGTCGTCCCTAATTTAGCAGTGTAAGACTAGAGGGAAGGCAGCTAGTCATCACCACCCAACGCCAAATCTTGGGCTATTCTTTTACCAACTAATAGTGGGATTGACTGTCACATTATAACGCCCCCACGGTTGAAAGGGCGAGCATGTTTGGCGCGACGGGGATGCGAACCCGCGACCCTCAGATTACGAGTTGCACGCCTTAACACGCTTGGTCATGCCGGGCCAGCCATGTTGGTGACTTAACACCAGTATTTTATGAGGGAGCGTATGAGGTTTGAATGTATCTTTTTTATTGTTTCAGCTTTGCAACCTTTCTTTCTTCCTGCAGTTAGCTAGTCTTAAATATGAAATACGTTTGTTTAGAAGGTATTGAGAAAAACGAGAACCTTCACAGCAGATTTTAGCGGGGGTGAGGTCTGAGCGACAGGTGCGGGTAAAATGTTTTGGGCAAGCTTGGGTCATCAGTCGGGTTATTTCGGGGGTTCAGGCCGCGACAGCTTGGTTTTGGCTCAGAGTTTGTGTTCGACAACCGAGACATTTTTTTTTTCTCAAACAATATGTTCGAAAACCGAATTGTTCGAGAAGGGAGTCGTTCGAGAATTGAGATACCACTGTATATATATATACCACAGTACAATATTTTATGTAGTTTTTGTATGTAATAATATTTGTATACTACAGTAGGATAAGGTATGTAGTGTTTGCATGTAATAATATGTATATCATATACATGCTACAGTAGCATAAGTTATGTAGTGTTTGTATGTACTAATATATATATATATATATTTAGAGAAAATTAATACTGTTATAGTTAAGTAAACAAAATCGAAAAGAAGGATTGCGTTAAAAACAGAAAATTCAATTTTCTGACTAATTATATTAGCTTATTATAACGAAAAACAAGCCAAAACAAAAATAAATTAAAAAATGCTGAACTAAATGAAAGAATCTCAGCGTACAAGCTATAATGTGGGATATAAAATTTATCCTATGTTTTGGAGGTGACTGAAAAGTAGGACCCACATTGCGATGGGGATAGATCGTCTATCAGTCTTAACCTTCATTGGCGAGTCTCAAATGAAGAAAAAAATAAACTAAAGGAAGAGCAATAAAAATAATAGATATAGAAATATAAATTAGGAGAGAAAGATGTGGGTGCTCAAGCCTACAATGTCCCACATCTATATCACCATCCACTTCTTGCAGTCATCTTCAAAACCTAGGGTACATTTTATAATCCCACATTGTAGCCTGTACCATGGGAACTTTTAAGTTGAAGCAGCGTTTTCTGTTTAATTTGGCTTGTTTTGAGTTAAAATAACAAGTTATAATGATAATATATATATATATATACACACACAGAGTACTGTTTGTATAAGGAAGAGAAATTAATCATCCCAGACAGTGATGACTCTGGAGATCATTTGTTTGTAGGTATTCAGTGAGACTGTTAATGAAACATTGCTCTTTTTTTTTTATCTAAGAACTGATTTTTCTTCATTCCAACACACCTCTCGGGTGCTCCAACCTTGTCTTTTGTTCTTTGTTTAGTATTATCCTCTGTGGATATGTTACATCCATTGAACACGACAATTTCCTCTGAATATTTTCTCGCGATATAACCAGTGTAGAGAATTAAAATATCCGTATGTGTAATTGTCCCACGGTATATAACGAATGAGTGCACCACCATTTACCACACACTAGAACATTTGGTTATTTGATTTCAAGTCACTCATGTACAGTTTGCTTAACTTCCAACAAATTTTTACCTACAAAAAATATTTTAAAAATCTTTAAATCACCTTTCTATTCCTGTTGTGTGAAAAGTTGTGATAATTTATTTTACCGATGACAGCCATTTTGTTTTTTTCGATACGATTAACTAAAACTTTTAATATGCTATAAAGGTTAAACCTCAGAGCCCCCCAGTGGCTCAGCGGTATGTCTGCGGACTTACACGCTAGAAAACGGGTTTCGATACCCGTGGTGGGCAGAGTACAGAGTACATTGTGTAGTTTTGTGCTTAAATCAAAACAAAAAAAAAATAAACCTCAGAATGACTGGACTAAAAGATATTACATACAACGAAAAGCAAGACTAATAATAATCTGTTAACTTACAAAAGTAAATAAAAGTAAAATAAGACTAGAAGAAGTTACAACGATTCATTGATCTATGTAATGTTACTACCAACGGCAGAAGAATAAAGTTGATGATTTATTTTTTTAATTTCGCACAAAGCTACTCGAGGGCTATCTGCCCTAGTCGTCCCTAATTTAGCAGTGTAAGACTAGAGGGAAGGCAGCTAGTCATCACCACCCAACGCCAAATCTTGGGCTATTCTTTTACCAACTAATAGTGGGATTGACTGTCACATTATAACGCCCCCACGGCTGGGATGGCGAGCATGTTTAGTGCGACGGGGATGCGAACCCGCGACCATCGGATTACAAGTCGAACGCTTGACACGCTTGGCCGTTCCGGGCCGCAGTTGATGATACTTCACCAGTATTTAGATTTAGGAAATTCTTCATTCATCTGCACTAGCCGTCCTTAATTTAGGAGTGTAAGGCTAGAGGGAAGGTAGCTAGTCCCTCGTCGATCGCCTTAACCACCTGGCCGTTTTTTTCATTCATAACAACAAGAACCAATTTGATTTAGGCTAACTATAGTTTTCTGAAACTTTCCGATCGTACTTCGTTATCAAAAATTAATATTGTTAAACTTCCATGTATTTCACTATGAGAAGGTGAAATTGTTAAGATTTCAAATATTTTATCATCAGAAGTATATAATGTCAAGCCTCGTGGTATTTCATCATCAGAAATATCTATTGTTAAGATTTTTACCATATATCATGCATTTATTTTAGTGTGTGTGTTTCCTTACAGCAAGGCCACATCGGGCTATCTTCTGAGCCCCCCAGAGGAATCGAACCCCTGATCTTTGCATTGTAACCTCTGTTTTGAAAGTTGAAAGAAAACAAAAAATATCCAAAATAAAAAAAGGAAAGTGACTTTGCGTTACGTTTTTGCGAGAGAAAAATTAAACTACGTGAGATGTTCAACTTTAGAAAGACGAGAATCCTTAGACATCGAATATATTACACTTGTAGATCGTCAAGGCACAAGGGAGACCCGGCATGGCCAGGTGGGTTTAGGCGTTCGACTTGTAATCTGAGGGTCACGGGTTTGAATCCTTGTCACACCAAACATGCTCGCTCTCTCAGTCGTGGGTGTGTTATAATGTAACGGTCAATTCCACTATTCGTTGGTAAAAGAGCAGCCCAAGAGTTGGCGGTGGGTGGTGATGATTAGCTGCCATCCGTCTAGTCTTACACTGCTAAATTAGGGACGGCTAGCGCAGATAGCCCTCGTGTAGCTTTGCGTGAAATTCAAAAATCAAACGAAAATACAAGTTTATAAGCAGTGGTTACCTATAAAATAACAATCTCTTAATGTTACGTAGTTCAAACAGAAGGCGTGTCCCCCGCTAGTCCCGCGGTTAGCCTATGGATTTACAATTCTAAAATCAGGGGTTCGATTCCTCTCGGTAGGCTCAGCAGATAGCCTGATGTGGCTTTACTATAAGAAAACACACACACAAAAGGAGTATTGGTGTATTATTTAAAGATTCGGCCCGGCATGGCCAAGCGCGTAATTCAAGGGGCGCGGGTTTGCGCCCGCGTCGCGCTAAACATGCTCGCCCTCCCAGCCGTGGGGGCGTATAATGTGACAGTCAATCCCACTATTCGTTGGTGAAAGAATAGCCCAATAGTTGGCGGCAGGTGGTGATGAAAAGCTGCTTTCACTCTGGTCTTACACTGCTAAATTGGGGACGGCTAGCACAGATAGCGTTCGATTAGCTTTGTGCGAAATTCCAAAACAAACAATTTAAAGATTCGTGTAATTTTTATACAATATTTACATTTGCTAACTGCAGATCAATAAGTATAGGGTTAAGATTTGTTTTATTTATCGCAAAACCATGTTGGGCTAGTTGATGTACTTACCGAAGAGAATTAATTCAAATATTTTAGCGCTGTAAGTTCGCAAATTTACCGCTTACCTGTCTAAAAACAAAGGATAACGGAAAATCACAAATGTGCGAGTTTTATAGAACAGCGTAGTAGAACAAATGCGAAAAGTAGCTGTTTTAACTACGTCAGAATTTAGTGGACTTTGAGTGGGTAATATTATAATGGAAATATAATGTTAACGTTTGAGATATACCTAAATTTCAAAACGATTTTAATATGCTGGGGGAAGACCATACTGATGGATGACATTTACAAGGCAAGTAAATCTCCAATGCCTAGTGAGGTGAACGCTATTATCAGAATTGTCAAAAATTGAAGACTGAAATAAATAATTTGCTGCAATTTCGAAGAAAAGGCCTAAAAGATTCAGTCGCAGACAATCACAATAGACAAGGATAAGAAACGCGTTAAGAAGGAATGGTTAATATTTCAGTTATGTTTTTTTTCCAGTTTAATTCAGACTTAATGTACACAGAAGGGTAGAACTTTAAAACTAAAATCACTTTAAACTAATGTTAACGTGAATTAAACTAAAATACCAGAGACTGATGGATTACTATTAACAGTGATGTATTAACGCATAGGCACACGAGGCACGTGCCTGGGGCGGCAAATTTTGACCCCCCCAAAAAAAAAGAAAGAAAAAGAATGGACACCATTTTAAAATGTAGTCCCTGGTTATTAATTCCCCCTGCCATTTATGCCGCCCCAATAACCTCTTGAATCTGGACACCCTCCCCCCCACACACACACTCACTATTCCACCACATCGTCGGGTCGGTCGCTTCAAGTTTAAAAGATTTCTAACCTTCCCTCCCTGAGTCCCACCTAATACGCCTCGCCCCCCCCACATCATCAACCCATCCGCCCTCACCTCAGTTATTTATTTGTGTTTTTCAAAACCCCCAACATGTTTTTTACTCATGTTGACACACCAAACAATGAATTACCTGCTACTCAGTGTGCTACGCCTACACAAAAAATATTTTATCATGGCCTAATAACGTATTTTGTTTTGTGAAATTGCGTATACGAAAATTCGGATTTTCGGTTGCTTCAGGCTATTATCTGGAAAAATATATTTTGAAATATTCATCCTTATCATTCACAATTTAGCTTAATTGATTATTTTTAATTGATTGATTGAATATGCGCTTTTTTAGATTCCAACGTAGTCCTTACAGAATAGTTCCTTCAAATTCTATAGCAATTATAGGCATTTGTTAGAATAAAGAAGGGGTAGTGGCAGACTCCAGAATACCAGAACAGAAAGGGGCTCAGTCACTGGAGCAGGTGAGCGTCGGCGAAATCGGCTGCGGGTGTCACGCATAATCGTTTTTGCAGGCCGCCGACAGCGCTCTATCAATGAAGTTGACTCCCATGGGACGCAGTTGTACCGCACGGGGTCTGGATAGTTTAGAGCGATATAGGTATTTGTTACTGGTAGTATAGAATTTGAAAGAGTAAAGTGTGTTAGAATTTATAATTTGATTGTCAATAGCCCAGCACCCGTTAACATGGATACATCGGCAGTAATATAAATCAATAGTGCAGAAGCTCCCCTTTTTCGTGTATATTTTGTTATGGACTTATGGTTGCAAGTCGATAATTGTTTCACCAACTACCATAAAACTCATTATCTGCCAGACGAATATATGGTTCAACAACATATTTACAATATAATCGACAATATAGATAATAACGTGGTAAGCGATATTGGTGTCAAAATGTAGAGTTCGTTATGCTTTTACTTATTCCTCCGTCACCCAATATCTTACTGTAAGTTATATCGTGTTGTCAGTGTCCAAACCTCCACAAGAAGCACAATTCTTGTGAGGGCGAAGGTCACTGGGGGTCAAACGGCTCACGGATCTCTGTGAGGTTCGCGCGGCTGCCATAAATAGCTCGATCCCACGAAAATGACTCAGATCCTGATGATCTGAGATGTGAAAGTAACAAATTCACTGTCAATACTCAATATACGATCAGTGGATTCTAGTGATATCGTCATAAGTAACATACGCCAAAAATTGAGTGGAGCAGCTTATAGGAAGATAGCAAAGTTAAAAAATGAAAACACACGTGATGTTTTGGATAAGACACCGACGATGGAGGCATTTTTTGCTAAACAAAGGCAAGAACAGCCTACTAGTAATGATGTTCAAACCAACAGCGATGGAGGGAATACACATGACGGGCCTAGCAGTAGCAGTTTTGAACAATCTGAACGACCCGAACATATCGAACTGCAGCTTGAACAAGTGACGTCATCAGCAGCAGGCCTAGTAAGATCTGCCGGTTGCGTGCCTGAAACGTCAATGGTTCCAGCAAGTTTTTCAGACAAAGTAAGTTCAGATCCAGCAGAAGATAAACTAAATGCCCTGTCACTCCTCGCCATTGAAAGTGATATTATTTGTAGAATAAACTATGACGATGCAATAAACATGTTTTCGGAACAGAAGGCCAGGAGAAAGCCTGTATATTTAGCCGCAGAATAATATTTAGTGATAATTGATTTTGATGTTTCATTTTTTATTGTGTTGGAAAATAAACGTTGTATTGATTTTGAATGATAACAACTGTGTTTGTCTGTTGTTGTGATGGTGATGCTTAGTGCAAGTTGTGGCACGGGGGGGGCGGCAAAAGTATCAACCTAACCTTGTGCCTAGGGGCGCCGAAATCCTAAATACGTCTCTGACTATTAAGGGTTTGGTATGCTTCCGTATATGATAAGGAATATACTGACGTGACAAATAGTTCTTTTAATGATATTGTTGTTATTATTCAAACAGAAATAAAGTATTCTCATTCAGCAAAGTGTCGTTTAACAAACAGGTTCATATAAATTTCGTGAAAAGCGTTGTCATACAGATCACAAAAGCGTGCGTTACATCCAGTTCATTAATTCATAGCATACTTGTTTACTTTCTGGAAGAAGTGTATATAATAAGGTATTTATTTGGTAAGGTACGTTACAGATCATATTGTTCAGTTTCTGGAAGAAATATATAAAATAATGTTAAAGATTAAATACATAGAATAACACAAAAAATAAGGTGAACTCTCGCGGATATTTCAGAACTGTTTTATTTGCTCAATATTTCTGTCTTGCACCTTCTTCAGGAGCATATATTTAGATTAGGTGAATAATATCATCAGAAATGAACCGGGGACAAAAGTATATATTTTTTAAACTTCTGTAGTGTGTAATGCAATATAAAAGTTGTTCATTCCAGTAATAAAGATAAAATTTTAAAAAGTATATAAGATAACGTACATCTGATTAAATGTAATACATTTTCAATCAGCACAGACCAAGATCACGTTTTTGTGTGTTCTGCCCATTGAACCAGTTTTACAGGTAAACTGGAAATGACGATGTGATAACAAGTATATAAACTCCCTGAAGTTCAATCATTACAGTTTGAAGAATGGTAGAGAAATTCCTGGTCATCCAGTCAGATAAAACGACAGAAACAATTCAATCATAACATTCTGATGAAAACTAAAGAAATCGTAACAATCTAATCATGAAATTCTGATAAAAACTACAAAAACTCTTAACAATCCAATCATGACATTCTAATGAAAACTGTAAATATTCTTTAAAATCCAATCATGACAGTATGAGGAAAGGAACAAAAACTCCTGGCAATTCAATTGTGATAATCTGAAAAAGTCTTGCAATTGAATGTAAACAAAAAGATGGCTCAGTCTGGCACTGAATATTTTTTTTTTCTTTTGCAGGATTAGACCTTGAATCCATTCTATATTTTTATTGTGGAAATTATTGTTACTTGTGTTAGATTATACAATAAATAAATGTGAAACCTATGGATTAACACTGCACTGTAATTCAGAAAATATATATTACATTTCTTGGAGACTGACAGATTTTAAATATTAAGTGTCTACTTTATGGCAACATTTTCAATACAAACACTTGACACAAAGCATTATTTTATTTAAACTTAATTGAGACAGAATAAATGGCAATCTCAAAATATGTAAGGGTAGAACATTAATTTACACACTATATTATCATGTAGTAAAATATATGTTAGTATAGTTGTGCCACATATCTCAAATATAAGTTTACTTAAAGGTTTCATTTCTTCTCAAACTGTCATGGCATATCTTGATGATTAGAGTTCAATTCACAATCAACAGTCATGGGTTGCAATCCATATTACTGAACACTTTGCCCCTTTTAGCAGTTTTTTCTTCTAGTCTGTTACATCTAAATTGGCAGATGGCTAGCATAGATACCCCTTTAAGTAGCACAAACAGGAATGGTAAAAGCAGCATTAGCAAGAAATATCTTAATGTCTTTCACTAATATTGGCTTAAAATATAACTCATGAAGATTGTCTTAATTAGCATTGTACCATATACTTTTCAAGTTCGTTCATTATGCTAAATATTGATATGACTACACTGATGAAGATAAAATAATAATTCAAACAGTAATCCTTACCCACGAAATCTGTGGTGTTTAACAAAATACTATATTGAAACTCTAATAATTATTGGTGTTTAGAATATAACTGGAATATAGCTTCTTTAAGGAATCTCCATCTTAAATAATTGTTTCAATCAGCTCTACAACCAGATGTATAAATCAAAATTTGTTATCTATTTAATACATGATAACAAAATAATTATTTTTCTATGAGATGATTACCTGACAATACACTATATAAACCCCACATAACTTGTAATATAACCATATTAAACCATTATGGCAACAGTGTAAGTATTTCTCATCTCAATATAAATGTAACAAAGTTTTATTGTTACAATAAAGCATAAAGTGGTTTTAAATTGCACTGAATCTTTTTTTTTTTGCACAGCTGAATACTAGGAAAGAAGATGAACTTCCTCTCCCCAATGATAGAAAGTGATTTTGTTAGAAATAAGCTCTGTATTCTAAAATGTAGCATGACAAGACTCCAGAAACTAGTTTATTTGTATCCAATATTTCCCCATAACAATTTCATCAGGGATGGGATATCTATTATAACACAAAGAACTGTGATGAAAGAAGTTAGAGGAAACACTTTATACTATGTTAGTACTCGAGCAAAGGAGATGCAGGTCAATTTATGTTTATATTAATTTATCATGAGTACTACAACTGATTTTATGGCATAAAGGATTATAGGAAATATAAAGACATTGAATAATATTTCATATGCTGATTCAGTACCCTGTTTTTCACTTTTACAAATACATTTATTTACTAATAATTATTAATTATTGTTTAACTATACAGTACCTACTTTTAATAACGTTGTTCAAAAGCAATGCTATACAAAATACCATCCAAAAATAATATATAGACAACAGGTGACCTTGTGGTCCATCTATACCATACAGTATACTAAACCCTAAAATAAAAACACTCAACACCAGCTCTTATCACACAAATTATCAAGCTTCCTTTAAACTTTTTCAAATTAACTGCATCTACCACATTTGAAGGTAACCCAATCCTAAGGCCAATAACCTGTTAAAAATAAGTCGTCTTAGCTGAAAATGACTCATACTCTGTCGAAATATATTTTTGTTTCCTAGTCCTACCATTTTCACTTTTAAATATGAGAAAAGATGATGCACCAAGGTTATCAATACCCTTAACAACATTAAACACCTCAATCAAGTCCCTATAACTGTTCTTCCTCAATAGGAGAAAAGATCAGATATCTTAACCTATCCTTGTATTATCCAGGTGGCCTTCCCCTCAGCACACTACTCTAAATGTGGCCTAACCAATGAAATATATACAGAAATTATAAATCATGTTTTCTGAAAACAACTAGACATATATTAACTGACTACAAATAAATCAAAACTTATAACTTCTTTACAAACTTGAATTAAAATATTTTTAAAAATTAAAACAGATATTCAGTGATTGCAAACAAATGAAAACCTTAATTTCTTTACAAAGTTAAATTATCTTTATAAATGAAAACATGCATGAGAAAAAAGGAAATCAAATTCTGAGTGTTAATATACAAATTACATAAAAATATAAACTACCATCATCATTATTATTTATGTTTTCACTCAATTAAGGTATAATTAAGATAACAAATGCTGAGGGTATACTTTCACTTGCATATATGTAAAGAAAAATGTCAAGAAGCAGTTTTCTTTCTTCACAAATTTAATTTAGGGAATTACATATATCTAAATTAACTGTGATACTTCCTATCTGAGATATGTATTACCAACAAAATTAACAAAAACAACTCCACATCTGATGTTTTGTGCACTTTTATGCAGTCTTTAAAATAAAATGGGTAAAAAAATTATAATGCCTAAAATTTCAATAATAAAATTTTGTATTACCCACAGAAAAGCTGCTAACTCAAGTTTAACTGCTTTAGCAGTATTGAATGTTTATACCAAGCAGCAGCTTAGAAGGTTTCATTGAAAAAAAGAAATGCATTATACATTCCTCATATCATCTGTGCAGAAATATTAAGTTAGGGTTACAGCTTGATATATTATACAGGAAAGTATGGCAAAAAATAGATGAAACTACATATATATTCAAGTGTTAAAAGTTCCATTCAAGAGACTAAAAAAGTAAACCAAACTTAGCTTCCAACATTAAAAATATAGGTGGTGTCACAATTAATTTGTAGATAATAACTAACTAATCAAATAATAAGCACAAGCCTAGTTAAGTGATGAAACAATTAAGAAGTCCTTTTCTTAATCATAGGACACTGTCATCTACATCCTGTTACAAGAATTTTAAGTAAGGAAGGGAAGTGTCTCTAGTAATAAAGTTTGAGCATCTAAACCAATAATATTTCTTTCTAACATTCATAGCTGATACTTATGCACACTTTGAATTATAGTGCAAAAACTGTATTATTCAAATGTATTGAAACAATATTTCTTAAAAAAAACATTCTTGTAGTGAAAAAGTATTTAGGAAAATATCATGTTTAATTGTATATGGTGAAAGTGTGAAAAAGAAATACAAGTTATAAAAAACCACAATGTTACATAACAATTATCTCTTGACAAAATACCATTTTTCAAGAATTTCTGACTAAATAGCAAACTACATTTATTTTGGTAGAGTGAAATATATTTTTATATTCTTTTATAATTGTGGACAATCACTTACTAATTTTTTAAACAATAACATCAACTTCAGATAAATATATATAAAGCTGGATAGAAGGTAAATAATCCAAACATAAAATATTTAACAACTTTTGTTCACTTTACTAATAGGGTTTCTTCATCATTAGTCCATTTCTTGTCATTCCCATCATCTTTGTTGTCATCAATGATTGGAAAAGATTCAAGTTGGAGGCTCTCACTGCTTTGCCTTATTCCATATCCAAAATAAATAGCAAACCCTGTAGAAGAGATTCAACAATAACTACAATCAAAACATGCACAGATATTTGTAAATATTCTAGGGTTGGTTGATTTGGTGTTTAATGGTACAAAGCAGCTTGGCTATCTGTGCCAAACATCCAGTAAAAAGTCAAAATTGAAGTAAATTTAGTAAATTCATTAAAGGAAATTAAAATAAAACAAAACAAAGTTTAAAAGAAAAACATAATTACCATTAAAACCAATTTTTATATCCAGTCTACAGCAGTAAGAGAAAAACTCCAGTAATACAAGTTGTAAAGCACTTTCTGTAGCATAATTGTAATTAACATAAGTCATACAGAAAACTAACAGGTAAGTTCAAAAACCACTGTCAATCACATAAAGTTTTCCTTTCTAGTCCTGGTTCTGAGTTATTTGACATTATGGCCATTTTCAGAAAGCATAATAATAAAAGTTTTAAAAGACTTGGAGCAAATTTTTAATTATAACTCACCAGAATGACTAACGGGTAGTTCAAACAGAAGTTTTAGTTATCTGAAATTGGCCTTTGCAGTCCTGGTTTCGAGTTATTTGACATTACAGCAAGTTTCTAATTTCAAACCTAACTAGGTGAATTTTGATTCTTAAGAGGCAATTACATTAAAAAAGGTTTAATATATAACTTAAAAACTTAAATAGCATTAAAAAATCAACGGCCTTTAAAAAACTAAAAACATTTCCAAGGTGACAGTGTCACCATCACTGATAACACTGTCTAATGTTATGGATAAATCTTGGGACAGAACCTTTTTAAAATGGTGCCATCATTAAAAGTCACAATGATGGCAAGACTACTGTGATTTATTGTGACCTGAGTGTTACACAGACAATACATTGATGCAAAGTTCCAGATAAAAGAAAAAATGAGTTAAAAAACTGTGACCAATGCGTAGTCTAGTTAGAACAACTTCCTCCTTTCAATCCTTGCAAATGCAAGACAGACAAACTCCAATAGAGGGTTTTATTTGGAAAAGCTTGTTTTCATGTTGCTCACTCCAAGTCAACTACCAACTGGCATGGAGCCGAGCCTTGAACACAAGACCTTAGTCTATTTGTGGAACAGGCACAGCAGTGATAGTGACAGAGCAGATAGATTTAGCTTCAGTGTCTGTGAGCTTGTTCCTGCAGATATTAATGTGACCCAGTATCTATAAAAACTGGATAAAAGTAGATGTTAAAGAGAAATAGGCCAGTCGGTTTTGAATATTGGTGAGAACTGGGTGTGAACTAACGTGAAGTGATTCCAGGCCCAGAAAAGAACTAAGCGAATTGGTATAAATAGTGCAGTTTGAGTACTGCTTTGCTTCTATGTAATCCAGGGCAGGAGAAGTGACGTACAGTTCAGCAGAAAACACAGAAGCTATGGAGAAGATTCTTCACACAACTACCAAACCACAACAAACCATGGCAGAGCCTACACAGGCACCTGATTTGAAACCATCTATATGTATAGAAATAAAAGGATGGTTCGAAAGGTGTTCAGCAAATAACAGACAGTATTTCCAATCGAGAGTGTCTGCTTTTCTCAGATGACTTAAGATAGGTTACATTTGGGGACTGTAAGAAGCCATGGTGAGATGGGCTGACCAATGGATACAGCAAGGTTATCCAAGGACAGACCCAATTAATCCAACTGTGCCAGGATACAAAGGGCAAAAGAAGCAATGGCAGATTCTCTGTTCTAAAAAATTATGGCCCACTGAGGGGCCACATAACCCCAGGTGGGATGCTTTGGTAAAGAACGAAGTTTCAAAGCATATAGTAAAGACAGTTGCAAACGACAAAGGTGCAAAGAAGGTTCATGAGACTCTATGTATAAGCTTTGAACAGGGGAAGTACAGAAAGCCCTAGTGCAGAGCCTAAGTCCTTGATAATGAATTGGGTCAAGCATCTTTAAAGCTGAGGTTCTGGCAGAGCCATTGACCAGTGATCCATAGTCGAGTTTTGATCAAATAATAGCACTATATATCTTTAGCATAGAACATCAATTTGCTCCCCAAGTGGTGGAAGAGAGAACACAGAGGATGCTCAATGCTCTTGTACATTTGACCCATAGCTACTTGATATGTGGTATAAAGGTCAGTTTATGCTTAAAGATACACCCCAAGGACTTTGTCTCAGGGACCACAGGCAACACAACTTCACCAATACGCAGTTCAGAATCAGATTGAATACCCTGTTGGCAACAAAAGTGCATCCAAATGGTTCTAGATAGAGATAACTTAAAACCGTTTGCTGTGGTTCACTTTGATAAACGATTGAGGGCAGTCTGTAGCTGCCACTCAATATACTTCATGTTTGACGACTAACATGAGATGTGAAAGTCATCAACATAGAGCCCATTTGTAACAGTAAGGAGGTGTTCAGTGATGGAATTAATATTTGTAATGAAAAGTGTCACACGAAAAACACAGCCCTGACGGAATCTAAGTTCCTGTAAAAAAGAATGGGAAGTGGGAAGATGTCAAACCCGCACAAACTTGGAATCTCCAGTCCATTAAAAAAATTCCATACATATGGACATCTCACAAAATTCCATACCTTCATGTTGTATCACAAGCCTTCTCAATGTAAAAGAATATTGATACAAGATGTTGTCATTTGAGAAAGTCTCTGATTGACGTTTCAAGTCAAATCAAGTGTTTAATGGTAGAGCACTGTCATCAGAACCCACACTGGGTGGGCGAGAGGAGATTGTTTGATTCGAGGAACCAAACACAATGAGCATTAACCATCCTTTCTGAGATCTTATAGAGACAGTTCGTCAAAGCAACTGGACGGTAGTTTGAAGGAATCTTTGGATCCTTCCCAGGCTTGGAGAAAAGTAGGACAATAGCCTGGTGTTAGGCATCAGGAAAAACATTCTCCTGAATTGATTTGGAGATGGAAAGTTTTTTCAGTTAAAAACAATCAGAAGAATAGCAGGAGAAGCAGGAGGTAGATGGTGCAGAATTTCACAGTGTACATCACCAGGGCCAGTTTGAGTTCCATCAGTGTAAATGGATGATTATAGTCATAGAGACAATCAGCTTGAAAGGAAAGAGGTGGTCGCTCTCCTGGAGTCTTGATGGCTAAGAAGGTGGAGGAAAAAGCAGAAGCACTGCACTAGATACCCAGTAAAATCTTTCACCTAGAGTATCAGCAATGCTCCAGGTGTCAACTACTTCCTGGGCATCAAGAGAGCAAGATCGAGAGTGAGACAGAATTATATTGCCCACTGACCTTTTGAATCTTGTCCCATATGACTTTCAAACTGGTTGTAGAAGATATGCTAGTTGTATACTTAATCTAAGATTCCTTCTGGCTTTGATATGGACAGGCTTGCTGGAAAGCGATGTGGCATGAGGGTGTGCGATACCTACGAAAAGTATCCCAGGACTGTTTTTGAGCCTTCCATGCCATGTGGTAGGGAGGATTCCACCATGGATGAGGATATCATGGAAAACGTGTTGGAAGTTTAGGAATACATTGAGCAGCTGCTTGTATAATACAGTCATTTACTGCTGCCACACTGTCGTCTATTTATGGCTTACAAACGATGGCAGGATCAAATTCTGTGAGAGCAGTGAAATAGGGCCAGTTTGCTTGATCCAACTTCCACTGGGGCACGCAGGTCAGGTGGCATTGACCGTAGCCAGTCTCTCTCAAAATTATAGAAAAATTATCACTGTTTCATGGATTATTGTCAACCTTCCATGAAAAATGAGAGAATAGTGATGGAGAGCAAATTGAGAGATAAGTACCAGTAATGGACAGACAAGTTGCATGAAAATAATAGAAGAACCAGAATTGAAAAGAGGAAATTTATGATCAGAGAGCATATGCTCTACAGAGCAACCCCTCCTATCAATATTAGCACTTCTCCAGAGGAGATGATGTCCATTAAAGTCTCCCAGAATTAAAAAGGGAATCGGCAACTGTTCAATGAGAGCATTAAAATATGACTGATCATATGTCTCCAGGTGACAGGTAGAAAGAACACACAGTGATGGTATGAACCAAGGAAACACAGATGGCTATGACATCCAAGGGTGTGTTGAGTGGCACATGCTGATCAACCAACAGTGCAACCCCTCCATGCACTTGTCCATCACACAGACTGTCATTTCTGTATAAAAAAAAAAACACCAAAAGGTGACTGTACTGGCAGGTTTCAGAAATGTTCTCTGTAAGGAAAGAAAGACACGTGGAATGGTAGGAAGGTATCACTGTTTTGATGTTATACAGATTAGAATGTAAACCTCAACAGTTCCACTGTATCAAGGTGGCCATTTTAATTTATGTGTAGGCGAATTGGGTGGAAAACCCTTCTGTTTACAACCACATCTTTTTCTTTACTATCTTTTTTCAAGGGAGTACTTTCGATCTCCATGGATCCTGCCCTGGGTCGATTGGGCAAGTCTTAGCTGTTGGAAGAGGATGTGAATGAATGATTGTTTCGCCTCTTGGGGTGGGAGAAGAAAATGCACCAGAGGAAATGCCTGTACCTAAAACCAGAGAAAGTGAATCTGTGAACTTGCTGAAATGTATGTGAGGGGCAGAGATGGGTGTTGATGTTGATTCATCAACTTTTTTAACCATGGAGGTCAAAAGACTTCATTTAGTTTGAGAACGATTCTTTTGGTGGCACAGAGAGATCTGTCTGCACTCTGAATGTAGTTGTGAAAGAAAATGTGGCAGCATACATCCGAGATGAAGCAGTGGACAGCAACTTTAGAGCCTCAGGGTAATTAACATTATGAATCGTTTTCAAATGTTGCACCTCATTTTCTTCCAACCATCTAGGGCAAGAATGAAAGTAGGACGGGTGAGAGCCATTGGAATTGATGCAATGAGGGTCCATTTCACACTCATAGGCATCATGGTCCTTGCCACCACAATGAACACACATCAGGTAACCCTGACATGACGTATCTGACTGACCAAATAGCTGACATTGGAAAAATCTGAGAGAGTTTGGAATGTATGGCTGTACCCTGCAATTAAGATAACCTGCCTTGATGGTGGCAGACAGATGTGGTGATGTAAATGTCAGAATGAAAACACTGGTCGGCATCATAATTCCATCTTTGCGAATAGAGATACTTCTCACTGAAGAAACTTCTTGGGTGGAGTAACGAAACCAGCAAGAATCTCTGACTCGGGGATGTTCTTCAAATCCCTCTCAACAATAACTCCTCGTGACGAATTTAAAGTAGCACGAGGTGCAACCTCAATAGGCATATCCCCAATCACCTTTGAATGCAAGAGGAGTTAACTGTGTTGAGATGTGTATGTTTCCACTGATAGTTCACCAGATTGAAACTTCTTTACTGACTATGGAGAGCCAGCAATTCCCTTTAGTCTCTTCTGAATGAAAAAGGGAGACATCTGCCCTAAAGGTGTGTCTGAAAAAGAATGTAGTGTTATAAAATGAGGTACAACAGGTGTTACAGGTGTTGGAGATTGCTGCTCAGACTCTTCAAGACATGGTCGTTTACCTATGGACTGTTTTTACTATTTTATTTAGGTTTTTATTTGGGGGATCCATGATAAGAAAGGAATGTTTCACTGCCCACTGACCCCATCCACCATGAAGCCCTATGAGGGAATGCACTACAATGCCAAACAAGGACACTGCCAGGGTTTTGTGATCACTATACCCAAACACCAGCATCAGATACAATGTCTATAACACCTGTTAAGAACATCTAACACTGGTACTTGGTTGACCCTATCCCAAGTGGACCATCTGATTGATCCAAGGCCGCCAATCTACAGTAATTGAAAGCCAAAGTGGTGTGTTAGGGTTGAACCCCTCAACCACCAGGATCCTCTCCTACCCCTCACGGGTTGACATACGCAACAAACAGGTGGGTGGATGTTTAGATCCCAGAGGATGTAAACTGAAAGAACAGGTCCCTTCTCTGAGAGGTCCCCTCACCACGTACAGGAATCCACACTGAGAGAAATATTGTAGGGATCCAATATTAACCAGCGGTTAAAACAAGAAAACACACCTTACTTCATTTGTATAAACTTTCTCTCATCTTTTCTTGATAAATAACTTTTCAGTAACTTCCTCTATTCTTTCCAATTTTTTGAAAGCTCAGCATTTCTGTAGTTAGATGTGGTGCCAAATCTTTAAATTCCAACAAAAATTTGACTTTTTTTTTTTTTATAATACCAATAGTATTTTCCAGTTTTCCATTCTTTGATATTTGTACTGTTTATTTTCAGCTTACCAGTTGTTACTTCTTCTCCAAAGTAACATTACTCCTACTTAACTTACTAAAAATGAGCTAGCAGAAACTTGAAAGAAATATAGTTTTGCAGTCAAATAATATTATTACCTGATTAATAAGCAGTGTCATTTATCTTTGGTAGCTCTAGCATTTTATTATAATTAAACACTACTGTTTGCACCTCACTGACTGCGTTCCTCTTCAACTGGCAGTAATATTACTTTCAGATCACAGAGTATCATTTCTTCCTGAACAACAGCAATCAGAAAGATTGCATATCCTCACCCCACAACTTCTTTTTGAGACTGCTTGTTTATATTACATAATGTCATAAAGTCACACCTTCGAAAAATCTTTCTTAGATCTACAATCATCAATGATCCAGATCATTTTTGTAGTGTGATAGAAGACAACATTCATATCAAATGTGTATTCTCAAGATGGCTGATATGGGTATTAACACTTTATTTAAAATAAAATACAGACAACATTTCAGCCTTCTTAGGGTATCCTCAAAGATGACCATCCAATGAGACACCAGAGTCAGATTCTTTGTTTTGTGTAACAGCCAACAGTAGTTGCAAAGCATATGGATAGTTCACACATAATCCTCACAGAGGGCATGTGAGTTTTTAAGTATCAACATTTTAAAGGAGATCAGTTACATCCCTTCATCCTTTATGGTGTGAATTTTTTCAAAATTATCTTGGAATATGTTATGAACAACTGCTGTATCTTTATAAAATCATAGTAGTAGTAACTGCTACATTCTTAGTTCATTAGTTACTCTTAAGTAAGATATGGACCTATGATTGACATAATGCTTTTCAGTGGCTACAACAATTTATGAGTATTGTAACTTAATCTCTGGAATGCGGGCCTGACACTTTCACTATTTACACACATGGACCGTTTAAAACAAAGATTGCATCATCATTCTCTTTTGTTAAAATGTCCCATGCAGAGGCATAGTTAAATATAAATTATTTGTGGACATACAAGGGAACAAAATCATTCACCAAAGTAGAATGAGCTGAATACTGTTCTCTTTAAGTTAATTCACTTTATAATCTCAGAGCTGCATGTAAGATTATGTTGGACAACCAAGTAAAGAGTGTAATGAGGATTCCCTCCCTCAAGAAAAAAGTACATACAGTTGTTTATCATTTATCATCAAGTAAGTTAATTCATTAAAAACAAACTTAGTATATATATATATACAGAGAAAGTTAGGTTGTGAGAACTAAATAATCTTATAATAAAAAGTTCACCCATTACACAAATAAATATCTACATACAATTATTCAGCTACAAAATATTATTTTTACACATTTAAATTTGCTTCTGGATTAACACTAATAGCAACTAATAAATGTAAGAGACACAAAACCTGATAACAGAAAAGGAAGAACCAGTTTAACTTGTTTTTATAAATGGATGTAAACCAAGTGAAACATAATCACACAAACACTAAAATGTTTAACAATCAACAAACAATCCAGCATATCCATTTACACATTACAGTTTAATTTAAATCCATCACACACACACATATATATACACATTTATTTGGAGAGTTATACACTAGCTATAGGCATATCAAAATGTAATACAAAACTCACCAACAACCATCCAAACTCCAAACCTGATCCATGTTGTACTGGAAAGTTTCATCATTAAGTAGAGGTTCACAAAAATACTCAAAAATGGAATAAATGGGACAAAAGGAACCTGTAAAATTACACATAACAATATATTAAAGGATCAATTTCTAATTGCTTTATGTTTAAAGATGCTGAAATACAGCTATTAGCATCACTAGTAAATCCAAATTTAATATTTCACTCTTGTTTTCCATAAATTCCTTTTGTGTCAAATTAAGTAAAAAACAATAAAGTAATTATAATGCCCGCTATTTACTTTGACTTTTCTTCTCTTACCAGCTGGATATGTTTGTACTAAATGCCTTTAACTTTTGTGAATGGAGATTGAATGTTACATTAGATACAAACTCTTTCCGAGTAAACAATGAACACTCACTAAATTAAAGTGACTGACAACTACAGCAGTGGAATAATTCTACTTTGTTATAAAAGATTAGAAAGTGTAATTACTTTTCAGCTCTTCAAACCATGTAGAATGAGAATAAACAACTTGGTAACTGTCTTGTTAGACACTTCTAATACAAATTACCTGTAGTCTCAATCATTACTTTTCTTTACCTCTCAGTGACTAAAATGTGAACAATTTATTTCTAAACACTTAATAAGACACTATTGGGTCACATTTAATTTACCTTAAATGACAAATGAGAATTTTCTGAAGGTTGAAGCCAAAGAGCTACCAAAAGAGTGAACAAGAGAATGGCTACAGCTGATACTGGTACCAGAAATGGTATGATATTCTGAGATTCAGGTGAACTCAGTTGATTTTCAAATCCAACCAAGAAAGCATGGAAAACCAAAACCAAGATTACTAAATTAAAAAGAAAACATTTTAGTAGAAAGAAAATGTAAAAGATTAAATGGATATTTAATAGCAGGTACAATTTCATTTACAATTTAATAGTTTTTATACATCAAACAGTTACTGTGAATGCACTTTATAATTACAATGAGAAAAGTAAGTGAAGTGAATAAAAGTGTTGTTGGCTACTGTTCAGTTCTTAATATTACACAATATTGAGTTTATTGATTATTTAGCTCCTATGAAGCAGAAATTAATGTATTTCAGTCTTACTTAATGATACTGATTTCAGTCTAAAAGTGTATCTTTAAAACTTATGAATGGTAATTTTCCCAAAAACCAGTGGACAAGAATAAAACAAACTGTTCAGTCAAGTTCAACAGCAGAAATAGGATGATTTAGTATTTAGATTAGTACTATGTTGAAAAACAATTAAAGAACAACATATGAATCAAATATTAATTAAGTAAACAAAACAGAGTATTTTGAAGGGTTAGAAAACCTACCTAGACCAGCGACCAAATATGTGCTAAGTTTTGATGACAACTGTGTAGGTGCTCTAAGCTTGTTCAAATTGAACAGCTGGTGTATCATCTGTTGAAATGTGAAACGTTCAGCTGATAACAGCATGGAGTTACTGACAGAAAGTGAAGTTTCGCTGTCTTTAGAATGAACAGGATTTCTTTCGAGTATGGGATCAATGGAGCTCTCAGGCTGAGAGCTACAAAAAACAAAGTTAGTTGCTATAAATTCAACAGTAAGAGATATTTACTTTCGTAAGACTAATGGGAGTTAATTGCTAGCATCCTTGCTTCTGTTAGAAAGTTATAAGCATTTAAGCAATTGTAAATAGGGAAAATTTAGCCTGGTCATTATTGGTTTTATCAATAAACAGATAAATAATGCTTTATGAATTCTACTGCTCAACAACTTATACGTCTAATTACTTCTGATATTAAACAATATTATTTGAGCATGTTATATATTTGATAATATATATTACTGAATATACATTGGTTAGCCTCTTTTACAAGTCTACATATAATTCTGTTTAGATTATTACCTACCACTGAACAGTGTTTAATTATTCTAAATTTTGAAAATACAGTAGTGTGGTGACTTTATGGTTGGACAGATGGACAGAGATTTATCACTTTTACTGGCAGAAAAGTATTGTATGTTTGATTGCTTCAACAACACAACAGATAGTATTTTATGACTTGACAAATAATGTGTGTTTGATCACTTCAACAATACAACAGATAATATTTTATTACTTTTACTGGTGAACAGGGTTTATCACCACTGTGTAGAGGTAGAAAGCATATCATCACTTCTACTTATGGGCATTTAGAAAGTGTTTCATCACTTCCACTGTTCATCACAACCCACTAACAACATTCATAAATACACACACAAACCACTAAACAATGGTTGAATAAGAAAAATTTGTTCCAAAAATCCATTAACAAAAAACGTAACTATTAATTTAGTACCTATATAACATATATTTCATTAATACCATGTGTCATTAATATCCTACATCACCAGTACAAACATCAGTAATATCATGCATCAGTAATATCACACGATAAATAAAAATGCAAATATTTGCAATGAATAACAACTTAAGATTGTATATTATTAAACCTCTCTTCCTCCGTTTACCAAATATTGAAATATTTCATTAAAACAGTGCTTGACTGTATCAATATCAATACCAGAAGAGAGGGAAGGAGTTATAATGACTGCAGTAAAAGTGTTACTTTACTGTTACTAATCCAGTTACTATACAAGTTTACATCATGCCTTTAAAATAAATTAAACACATACGATTCATGGAACAGATCAACATCTTCTACAAGACTCTTGGCAGCTGACCTAAGTTGAATGGTATCTTCTTGTTCTTTGTATCTATAGGAAAAAAAAAAAATAACAGTATAGTGCAAATGCTGACGAACTAAAACCTGCAAACAGTTTCAGCTATTTTGAATCACCAAAACAGAAGTTATATTAAAAAATGCCTCCAAACTTGGAAAATAAACATATAGTTCCAAACAGTAAAACAGGTCAAAACTTCACCTTGAAAAAAACCATCAGACAAGAACTGGAATGATGGTCACTTATGAATTAAAAGAAGATATAGTAAACAATATTATTCCTTCGAAATAGCAACTTGAGATATAAATATTTGTTTTAATATGTCTAAACAGTTTTGTTCTGGGAATATAAAAGTTCTATGTTGGTCAACAACACTGTATAGTGAAACCATTATTTTGGACTTTATTTTCATGTTTAAAAAGTAAAAAGTGAACTTTAATTACAACTCTTATGTTAGAGAATGACCATATTTACAATAATTTATAGTGCTGTAAGAATGTTGCCTGTGACTTTACTTAATAGATATAAATACAATAATCATGTGTTACGCCAATTTGTGGCATTTGTCAAGTTACCAGTAACACTGTATTGAGTTTTTGAAAAATATGCCATCACCATTACTATTAATTATTTATCACTTACACTGTATAATCAGTTAAACGTATCTAATAGTATATATCAAATGAATTAACTTAAATTACTCTTTTTATTCATCTATAATTAAATGTAAAATTTCTTTTTTCACAGAAATTTATCTCTATCTAAACATATAAGGAAAAGAAACTACAATTCTTTTTTAATCATGTTTTATTAAGATCCTTTGATTGGACATGAAACCTTAAGGTATCTAAGATATTTCTTGGTGACGTTCAGCAATATTTTCATTAATGAAAACACTATAAATACAAAAAATATTGAATTTTTGTTAATGAAAGCAAAAAGGTACCATTTAAATAAAACAAAAACTAAATATTTTTTTTCAAAACAATCAAAACCTCAAAATGCCAATACACTGTGTATGTTTTCTTGAAAACTAAATACCAAATTGTGGAAAATATGTCTCACCCATAATGTAAACATTAATTACTTCACATGGCTTTAGTGCTTGGTAATGTAACCAACTTGATTTCTTGTGGTATTGGTGTTAATACATCTATGGCCTCGAGATTTTCTTCTATCTATTTTATATAAATACAGGATTTCCTCAGCACACTACATAGCCAACATAGCCATACATCTATAGTGTTTTGTAACTGGGTGATCATCCAAGAAATACAGTCAATGGAAATGTCGTGACTGCTGTGGAATCAGGGTGAAGAAAAGGAAATCCTGCATGACAAACTTTTTGCTATTTGCAAAGTGGAACAAGTAAATGTTCATTTGAAGGCTAGGACATGCTTTTAGATGAAATAAACCCCATTATCTTCAAAACGTATCTGGCCAAAAATCATAAGACATATATGATGAATCCTATATCACTGCTGATAAGAAGAAAGAAATAAAAAGCAAAGCATATAACCAAACATCTGGCAATAAAAGTCAGTAAAACCTTAAATAAGAAAAACTGCTGTACTGTCTGTCCTTACTATGTCAGTGGACCAATATTCTTCAGAATACCTAAACCAGATAAATGCTCTGATTGACATGTTTATTTGCACATTACTGCCAGAAGACTAACTGATAACAACTCATTCTGAAACTGGATCAAATCTTCAGATCCAAAATTTCATATGACCAATGGACAAAAGCTTCAAAACTTACTTGAAGCCACACTTTCAAAAGGAAAGGTGACACTTAAATCTACTTTTGTTAATTTCTGTAGGTTGACAGTATGCCTCAATAGATAGTTGGAAAAAGATTTTCCAGATCTTTGTAGGGATCAAGTTCTTGTTTCTTCTCCCAAAAGCCAAAAACCTATACACACAGTTTTGAATGCTTGTTTTGCGCATGGATAAAGCTATTGCCCATTAACTTCGTGAGGTTTTAAATAATGAAGAATAATGAAAAAGGATTTCTCTTTGTCACTGATAGTGGGATAAATATAAAAAAATGGAACTCAACTGATGCTTGGAAATTGTGGTAATTCAGAGGAAAATGAAACAAGATGCAACAAGTTATCTGAATGATAACACTAAGCAAGTTACATTTAGTATGTCTTGTATTCCACATAGTATTCAGATATTTATGCAGAACATTCTTAAAAACAAATTTTTCAAAAAGTTTTAAAAAGGGCCACATCACTAGTGGGACAAATAAAAATCATCTGTTTGGGTTGGATTGTGGTATAGCGATTGTTCTATTCGATAGAATTCAACTCACTATATGGTTAAATTTGTGCTAAAGATTAAATCAAGTATAATTGAGGTTTTGGAAGAAAAGAAAACAGATTCACGCCTCTCTAGTGAGTGGTTAAAAGCTGGAAGATTTAAAAAGTTTTTTACAGCCATTTGCTTCCCACACAAATTCAACAAGTCATCTATCCTCCTAGCTTTGCTTGACCTACAATCTTGTATTGAAAAGTTTATGAGCAGTTCCACAAACAATTTGATTTTCTGACAGACTCTGAAAAATGCCAATTTTATTCCACTACCAGTCTGTCTTTTTGACCACCTGGGGGTAAACTCACTATATTAGATAAAAAAATATTTTTAGTCCAACTGTAAGACAAATTACACTAGTTCTCATTAATTTCATTTTACATAAGAAACTAAGCTAAAAATACTACTGAATAAATAATCAAATAAATTTAACTG
This sequence comes from Carcinoscorpius rotundicauda, assembly GCA_011833715.1. Taxonomy (NCBI): domain Eukaryota; kingdom Metazoa; phylum Arthropoda; class Merostomata; order Xiphosura; family Limulidae; genus Carcinoscorpius; species Carcinoscorpius rotundicauda. The sequence goes on along the minus strand of CM022391.1, from coordinate 113,677,468 downwards.
CTGTGCTTACCTTTTTTTTCTTACTGTTTCTTCGATCTTTCATTGTCAAAAACTAATATACGTATAAGCTGTAATCTACAAATACAATTGAAACCACTTCTTCTGAAAAGTTTATATGTAGATTTTGGGGTACTTCTAACCATTTTTATGTATGCCATATTGATTAACTAAGCTAAGATACCTATCACAACCAAACATAAATACTTCTTGATTCAATTTAATGCAGAAATGAATCTGCAGTCACACACTAGAAATTAATGTAAGACCTTAATACAACTGATAATTGTAGTAGGAATGAAGGTAACTTACCGCAGTAAAAGCACAGACACTGCAACTAAGGAATAAGCCAAAAGTGTACCAATAGACATCATGTCAGCCAGTTCATTAACATCAAACATCATTGCCATCACTCCTTCGCACACAAAAGTAAATAATGAAATGTTTGAAACTGAACTAAAGATAAAATATTGGAAGCATAGTGACAACTATGTAAAAGTTTCGTTTTGGAAAAACACAAATAATAGAAATGAACAAAAATATCAACAGAAAGTGTGGGGAATGAAACTCTTCTTATTTTAGCCTGAACCAAAATATTAATTTATTTTTATTTATAAGTACAACTTCTGACCAAAGTAGCTTCAGTATGTAGGACACCTAGCACAGTATAACAATATTCTTTTTTGGGTTCTGTGAAGGCATAATCTTCTGTTATAGCAACCAAAGTCAGAATGGATCCAGCATCTATGAAAGAGAACCTAGCACATAATTAGCTGAATATCTGTTCAGCAGCCAGAATAATCAGAAGACACATGAAAGAGTTGCTTATTAACTGAAGGTGTTGAGGGGCTGAGAATACTTTCATATTTTTTTTAATAGCCTTCTAAAATAATGCTTTTATAAATTTGAAACTATATTCTTGTTCTAATTCCACAAGGATATTGTCGTCTTTAATGTCTAATGTATTCTTGTTCCTTAAATACAAATAAACACAGTTGTGTTTGTGTGTAATGCATTCTTGTTCCTTGTACACACATGTACAATGTATTCTTCTCATGTCCATACACACATTGTTACGTTTAATGCACAATACATTTTTGTTCTTCATTTTCACACACACACACACTGTTGTCTTAAATGTACAACATATTCTTGTCCCATGGCCACACACACATGCATATACACATATAGACCAAATGTTTGAAAATACATTGAGTCCATATCTAATTTTCTGTCAGTGATGAAATTAGGTAATCTAGTTGTAATACATTTTTTAATGTCTGGTATTTCCAACTTGTAACTTCCAACATATAGTTTCATATTTGAAAATGACCACATTCTATTCAGTTATTAATCATTTATTAAAATAAATTTATTGAAGTGGTTTACCTTAACCTCACCTTTTATTGGTGCCACTTCAAAATATTAAAAATTAACAAGATGTGAGTTTGACATTAATAACTTATCTTAAATCTAGTAAAACCTATTGTTCACATTAAATAAGTACAGCAAGTAAAATGTAATCATTAAGCTTATTATATGGCCCAGGAGAATCTTTGTCTTAAGAAATAAACACGGTAAATTTATTGTCTAGTAAAGAGTACATAAAATACTCTTGATGTTACTTTATACAAGTGACATACATGTTTTATGATTTTTGTTTCTGCAGATAATACCAGCTGCTTTCTAAGAAAAATATAGAACTAAAATTGATTACATCAATTACAGTTCACACATTCTCCATATAAATAACTAATTATAAACTGAACACACCAGCCAAATACTCCTGATATAACTGTGCCTAAGACTGGTGTTTTGAAATGTTGGTGTATGTTGGCCAACTGCCGGAATATCAAACCATCACTTGCCATTGCATACAATACCCTTGGAAGGGGAAACATTGCACCTAGCAGACTGGAAAAAACAAACAAACAACAACAACAAAAAAACAACTGTTATTCTATAGATCTTAATTGGTCAAAGGTTCTTTACTTGAAGTTAAAGAAAAATATTATCGTCACTGAAGCAGAGTTAATGCCATTATAAAACCTTTATATTTCATTCAGATTTTTATACGAAATCATAAATTATTTTGTGTATGATCTGGAATTTTCTTCAAATATTTAAAACAGTTTGAACAATATAAAATGCAAACCAGGCTAGGTCACTGATTATTTATTATCAAGTTTATTAGTACATTACATTTAGGCAAAAGTTGTGACATATTATGAGTGAGTTTAAGTTAGTTAGTTTGATTATTGAGTTTAACTTCTAATGAAGGAATGGGTAAGACTTTTTGTAAGATAAGTAACCTACCAATTAAGTGAAAGTGTCCTCTCAGTATCAGTTGTGAACATAAACCTAGCTAGCAATGAAGAACTTTGACAAGTAAATGAAATGCTTTTACTTTCATTATGTAGACTTTATTTTACATTCTTCTGTTTACCAAATAATCCAAAAGGTTTGTATGATGTTACAAACCACATCAAACAATCAAATAAAACTTGATATGGTTTGCACAAAGCAAATGAATTAAAAACAAGCACTATCTTGTCACACAAAGCACCCTTTATGCTTCTTGGAGGGCGAAATTAAAGAGAATACCATTAATTATTGCTTTAACATTTCCTTTAAATTTCAAGAATTCGTTTTTTTTTAGTGTTGACTCCTCCTATTCTAATAAATAAATAAATGAATAATACAGTTTTATTCAATCTTACTTAACAGTCATATAGAAAACCAACCCATGTTTATTTCTTGGACACACTACCTGGTTGATAAACCAGCTAAAGCACCAACAGAAATGATCCATTTGGCCACTGGCCATCCAAGCATTTGGAACACATAAGGAAGGGGTGCTGTTTGGTTTTGATCCCAGTAGGGCCATATGAGTGTCTCCACAGCTGACACGCTAAAGTATGCTAGAAATGTGACTGTCAGAGATGTGATGATACTGAGTGGAATAGCCTTTTGAGGATTTTTAACCTCCTCACCTTAGAATAAAAATACTGGTATTACAGGTATACAATTAATACAATATTTATGTTTACATATAACTAAGTAAAAATTACTGAAATATATTATATACATACCAAAAAACAATAGGCTTAAGAAAATCAAACTACTTGACCAATGTACATTTATGGTTCAATCATGCTCAAACAATGAATAAAATAAAATATTTTATTATATTTTCCCCTTAAATAGACCAATACATCATCAGTAAGAAAATGAATGATTAGCTTTTCAACTATACTTTGCAGTAGGTTTCTGCTAACAAAACCAATTTCTTGCAAGTTTCTTCAAAATTTATTCAAATTGATATTTTTATTAAGATCAATTTACATAAATTAAAACATTATACATCTTACCAGTTGTTGCAATAACATCAAATCCAACAAAACCATAGAAACAGGTAGCTGCTCCTTGCATCATTCCAGAAAATCCATAAGGAAAATATCCACCATTGCCATAATTTCTATTCTCAGTATTTTGTGGGATCTAAGGAATAAAAACATTCAAAGTTTATGTTAAATAAATAACAAAATTTATACTTTTAATTAATCAAAGTTTATAAATATTATGATTTAGTTTGCATTAACCAATGTTCAGGCCTGGCATAGTTAGAGTTCTGAGACTGACTCAGAATTTATGGGTCACAGATTTTAATCCCATTCTGCTTATGCTTTCATCTGTGGGGGAATTATAAGGTGATAGTTAGTATCCCACTGTTGGTGAAAGAATAGTTCCGTGAGCTGGAAGTGGTTGGTGTTGACTAGCTTCCTTACCTCTCATCCATTATTGAGAAACTATGGATGACTATTGCAGATAACCTTCATGTAACTTTGTGCAAAATTCAAAAACAAATGCTCAGTGATTCAACATGAAAATTTAAAGCTTGCATATTTATTGGTTTAAAATTAAAGTGATTAACCATTTAATTTGGAGGTACATACTACCAAGGCTGTAAATTAAATAGGTGCAAGGTGAGCATGTGATGATATATTACAGAAGGACTGAAAACATTTTTCTCGCATTTTAGTCATTTTCAATGTTTTCTTTCTCATTATGTTCAACTAGATTCACTAGCCCTGGTTTTACGTCTCTAAAAATTAACATATCAAAACTATTTGGAACAAAATTTTTCTGAACAAATATTACTAAAATGATTTGTTTTTTTGCTAAGAGCTTGTATGATTTGTGTATTTGTAAAACAATTAACAAATATTAACATAAGGCATTTTTTGTTATGCTTTAACTTTATACTTTTCATAGTCTAATAGTTTTATAATAAATTAATTTTCAAAACTGCTGAGTGCAATAATTGAGATATGATTGGTTGATTTGGTGTTTTATGACACAAAGCAGCTAGGCCATCTGTGCCTAAGATATGATACATATACATATAAAAATCAGAAATTAACATTTTGACCCAAGTTTTCCCAGAGGGTAAATCTTCATTTTTCAGAGGTTTATCTTACAGAAAACTCAGGTTCTTAATCTCTTTAAGTAATTTATTTTATCAAGATTGAAAACTAGTTAAATTTCAACTTCATTCACATATATCATCTATGTTTTATATGAAACAATTTTTCTAGCAAAAGATATATTTTTTATTGAAAAACTCAACTCTAACGTATACTCAACTTTGTATCTATGTATTCAAGTTTGACATAAAATAGTTTACCTCAGATTTTGATAACTGCCAGTTGTGGATGTTAACTTTAAATGATCCAGTAATAACAGCATAAAACACAATTAATAAATTCAATCCAGTAAAGATGTTGTTGAATTGAGATGACTCTTTTACACCAACAACTAACATAACTAGAAAAGTATGAAAAATAGCAATTAAACTGTAATAAACATACACAGATGAAACAATTGTATAGAGGGTTGGTATATTTTCTTTTGTAAAGCTTAACTCGTTGAAAAAAAAATAAAGACTTCTCTTTCATATTTATTCTTAAAATAAATTAATTTAGCTTCATTTAAATTCAAAATCTAAAAGCTAAATAAAAATATTCATTTACTTTTATACTATTTCAGGCTTAGGAACACAAATGAAAAACTGATAGTAAGATATTATGAAGAAAGGAGATTCACAGACAGACATTTCACATCTAATTGAGATTTATTTGGTATCATAAGTTTTTTCTTACAGATGGAGAGTTCAATTCTAATCAGAGTTTTCAAAAGAAAAATAAATTTGTGAAGAAAATATACATAACAGTTTTATTGTAGATGAAAAAATAATAGAAATACTGACTACCAAAAGCATCAACAGTACAAACAAATCTGGACACAGTGGCATTATGAGAAATATAATAAAGATGATATGTGTCTTATACTCTGAAAACGAAAAACATTATCATTCTTGTTCCATATAAAAACAAATAATCACATTGTCATTGCTGTTTTATATAAAAATTAAATACATTGTCATTACCTTTCTACACAGAAATATCAAACATGATCAATGTTGTTATATATAAAAAATAAACAAATGGTCAATGCAGTTCCATATAAAAAATAAACAAATGGTCAATGCAGTTCCATATTGTTATGTATATGTATAAATATTTTGTAAACGACAACATGTCGTATTGTGTTTGAATTTTCATTTGTATTATTCATCTTTCCATATTGATATTATTGTTTCGAAGTTGAAACTAAAATATGTTATTTATTTAGGGTAACGTTTTAGAACTTTCTCGAATTAGGTAGATCAAATATATGACTATAAATGGAAATGTTTGGCCTAGCGTCTAGACGTAGAGTCTCGTGCAAAAACATACATGCGCAGATTACTCTGTCGAATTTCCGGTGAATGTTCGAGAAAAAGATTTCTAATAATATATATAAACAGACGGAGATAAAAGGCGCGGAGTCAGTCATTAGATAGAAGTAAGTAGACCAAAAGTTTGTGAATATTCTCTTTGTCATTTGGTATATATTTTTATTTGTGTGTTAATAAGTAATAGTTTGGTTAGAGGTTATGACTTGTGTACATACTGCATTTTAGCAGGTTCTTCAACAAATCAAAACTTGGTAAAACACCTGACTTCTTGTAGTAACAAATAGGGACAGTTCCTATTTCGTTTTCATCAACAGCCAGTTGTAGAAGAGAACGAGTTCAGAATCTTGTTTTACCAAGTTTTGATTTGTTGAAGAACCTGCTAAAATGCAGTATGTACACAAGTCATAACCTCTAACCAAACTATTACTTATTAACACACAAATAAAAATATATACCAAATGACAAAGAGAATATTCACAAACTTTTGGTCTACTTACTTCTATCTAATGACTGACTCCGCGCCTTTTATCTCCGTCTGTTTATATATATTATTAGAAATCTTTTTCTCGAACATTCACCGGAAATTCGACAGAGTAATCTGCGCATGTATGTTTTTGCACGAGACTCTACGTCTAGACGCTAGGCCAAACATTTCCATTTATAGTCATATATTTGATCTACCTAATTCGAGAAAGTTCTAAAACGTTACCCTAAATAAATAACATATTTTAGTTTCAACTTCGAAACAATAATATCAATATGGAAAGATGAATAATACAAATGAAAATTCAAACACAATACGACATGTTGTCGTTTACAAAATATTTATACATATACATAACAATATAAAAATCAAATACACTGTCAATGCTGTTCTATATAAAAAATGAAATACATGATCAACGCAGTTCTGTATAAAACTCAAACATATGATCAATGTTGTTCTATATGAAAAAATCAAACATGGCCAATGCCATTCTGCATGAAACATTTCCCACCAAAAGTAAAAATATCCTAAGAGTGAAGTACTTAAACAAATGTATTATTTTATGCCACATAAACAATTGTTACTTCAATTTCAAATGACTAAAGAAATGGATCAATGATGTGTATGCAAAATTAAACAGTTCACCCAAAGCTACAAAATACTGTCAAAGAAACAATGAAACTGGTAAGTTATGTGCATTAAATAATTGAAAACCATAAATTTCAGAAACAAAGAAGTGAAACAAACTATTAGTAACACATAATACTTACTAGTCAAAAGTAATGTTATTCCAAGTGCAAGAAAGTCAGGATATTTTGATATTCCAGTTAGGTTAATAGGAAGCACTTCCCTCAACCCCGTCTGTATTGTATAATTCTTTGTTATAGAATCAATGTATCCACTGTAACCTCTTGCAACAGAAGCTGTACCTGATATGGAGGAAACACAAAATTTATAATCTTGTATATTACATCATCTAGCAGTTAGAATACTCTGATTTGTTTGACAAGCTGTTGATACCTTACTTGTAATAGAAAGTATTCAGTAAAATAACAGGAAAATAATGAGCTACATGAGATAAGAAAATGTGTCAATATTAACGTATTATTAATATTAGCATCTACTAAGTAGTGCTCATGTATTGATTATTATGCACAATAAAACAAATATTCTATTGTCTAAGTAGCTATTTTATATGTTAATCATGATTGAAAATGCAAAACTGTTTACGGCAGAAAAAACTTTGATTCATTTTTTGCACTATTTTAAATCTAATGATTACATTACAATTACTTAAAATAATAAAGTGGGAAAAGCGTAGTCATATACTCATGGAAACGGATAAATGTATATTTTACTTTCATTCTTTCTAGTTCAAAATATCATTGTAAAATTTGTATCCCAATAAATGAAACTGAATTCCTTGAGTAATAAAATGGTATGAAAAAGTTGATGTTAAATAATTTAAGACATCTGTATTCTCAACCTGTGGGGCTAACGTTGGTTTGTACGCTTAACACCGTATGATAACATCAAAGTGATAGTTATCCATTTGCTATATTGACTAATTTCCTGGTATTTATTGCAATTGTCATTGCTGTAGGAATTGGATAAGAATATGTCTTGTTAAGACCGACTTTTCTGTACCCTTCATATTTTTATTTGTATATATTTTTTTCTAGTTTGCTAATAAATTCGTGAAAAATTAACGATGGACTAAGTGATTCTGTAAGGTAAAACTTGTTTATACCAATAATGTTTACGTCCAATAGAAATACAAATCGTCGCCATGTTTAATTTAGTCACATGACTGCATAACTTCCATTGTGTGAAGATTAAAATGTTCCTTTTACCACCAGGGCCATTTACTGAGCTAACTGAAGGAAATCGAGCCCATGATTTTAGTATTGTAAATCTGTAGACGTACCGCCGTTTCAGTGGGTGATAAAAATGGGGACAATTACCATCATAGAGCAATAAAAATGAATAAAAAAAAACACTCAATCCTTTTATTCCTTAGTATGTATTTGTTGAGTCCATGCACTGAATAATACTATATGACCAACTAAACCAATTAAGAACTTTCAGTTGGAGTGTTGTTGTTTTGAATTAAGCACAAAGCTACACAATGGGCTATCTGTGCTCTGCCCTCCACAGGTATCGAAACCCGGATTTTAGCGTGTAAGTCCGAAGACATGCCGCTGAGCCACTGGGGGCTCAGTTGGAGTGAAATTGGAAGTTAGAAATAATTGTAGACTGTTATGTAAATGTTTTGTAAACGAAAACATGTCGTGTTGTGTTTGGATTTCTATATCTATTATTTATATTTCCATATTTATATTATTGTTTCGAAGTTCAAAACAATAAAATACGTTGTTATTCATTTAAAATAACATTTAAAAATTTCTAGAATTAGGTAGATCAATCATATGTTTATAAATAGAATGTGTATGTCGGCCTTGGTGTCTCGACGACGAGTCTCGTGCAAAAACAGACATGCGCGTATTGCTCTGGAATTCTCTGAAAGTTACGCGATTGTTCGAGAAAACAGTAGGCCTATTGGTATAAAAACAGACGGTGACGCGAGAAAGAAAGAGAAGAGTCAGTCATTCGTTTGAGAAATTTTCAACGTTTGCTGTGTGTTTATTCAACTTGGATTTGTGACTAGAGCTAGATCTACAGAAGCTGTGATTTTATTTCGTCAATCTTTACGATTCATTCGAATTACTAATTATACTGAAGGTCAACACTTACAGGACTGTTTAGGGGAGACCGGAAAAGTGGGAGAACGACAAATTTGAGACATTCGTCGAAAACATCGTAAAAAGAACTTCGTCAAATTTATTGAACTGTGAACTGTTTCTGGACTTCTCCATTCAAACTTCGGAATTTCTTCGTGGGACCAAATTCACACCCTAGACTAGAATTTTGGATTTCTGATCTAGACTTTTGAGCTTTCATTCTGAATCATTATAGGGGACACAGGCCAGTACCATTTTGTGTTGTAATTAATTTTAAACTGAATATCTGTCATTGTTGTTATGTAATTTATGTTATATCTGTTACATATATAATAGTTTATTGTAATAAATTATACAAGCTGTTATCTGTGTCTTTCTGTTGCGTTCAGTCTACAAAAAACATACATAAAAAAACGTAACATAGACAATTACTGACGTAAACTGATAATCTTCAACATGTTTTTTATTTTCTTTCTTCACTAATTTGTTTATGCGATTATAGAGGTCATTTTTAATTCATTTTTTGAAAAATAAATAATAAGGAATAAAATTACTTATAAAACCTATATAAATTTACTTACCTATTACATATTCTAATATAAGATTCCATCCTATTGTAAAAGCCATTAATTCACCAACAGTGACATAGCTATATACATACGCTGATCCTGCCTTGGGAACCCTTGCTCCAAACTCAGCATAACACAAACCTAAATAATTGTGATTTTAAATGTTACTGACAGTTGTCTCTATATTATCGTTAAGCTTGTTTTCTACCATTACATAAACTATCATAACGAAGTTATAACGTGTAATATTTTAAAATTAATGTTCGTCTTATTATCACAACTTATGATGATCAGTTCGTTCGCATTTTGTATCTCAACCCCCTTTCTCACGACATGGGCATATTGTATACAAATATCTAAATATAATTCACAAACAATAAAGGTCTTGTCAGTATATTGTACGTGATTTGATTTGTTTTGAATTTCGCGCAAAGCTACACGAAGGATATCTGTGTTAGCCACCCATAATTTTGCAGTGTAAGACAAGAGCAGAGGTGAGAAACTCTATGAATAGCACAATTGTGGCCAGTTCGAGTTTAAGAATAAACTTTTCTATCCTTTCTCTTTTTTTTATATCTCAAATATGGTAATCAGCAACTGACTGCACTGCCTCACGTCATCGCTAATATCACGCATTGCATCACTGTCGCAGACTCCGCTCATTTTGTAACGTCAGTCTGGTTTAGATGTTTCTTATCGAGTGTGCGTTGTTTTGCATGCGCTTGCAAACATATTTTTATCGTGCAACTTTCAAGTGCTTAAATATATTTTGTTTTTAATCCCATATGAATAAGGGGATCATTCGAAAACGAAAGAATTTTATGATGGTGAACACTCAGAAAATAAAGAAAATTTAATTGATTCTGGCATTACGTGACTGAAAAAAATGTGAAACGAGAATTTAATGAAAGTTGGGAGCTGCAATTTGCAGTGATTGAAGCCAGCGTGTCTTTTGTGTAACAAAGTTTTAAGGAATAATAAAATATACAATCTAAAGCAACACTTCAACAATTTTCACAACCAATTTGATGTAAAATATTCAGTTGATAGCAAAAATTGCATGAATGAAATCAGCCGCCTGAAAGTACAACTTCATGAACAAAAGGGAGGCCAGAAACTATTTTTATCATCAATAGAACTAGTTGCGTTAGCTAGCTATAAAGTAGCTTGGAATCTGGTTCAAAAAGATATCATTTTCTGACACTGAACTAGTAAAAGAAATATTGATTGTGGTTATTTAAACTCTGTTAGAGAATTATGATTCAAAAATAAAAGGTGATATTCTTCAAAAGATAAATGATTTGCAATTAAGTCGAAAAACAATTGTCCGCAAAATGCTAGAGTTAGCGAAAGACATAGAAAATAAGTTGCTTGAACAACTAAAAGACTGTTTGTATTTTTGTTCAGCACGAGAGGAGTCAACAGATGTTAGTGTTTGTTTGTTTTGAATTTCGCGCAAAGCTACTCGAGGGTTATCTGCGCTATCGTTTACCCAGCCTTCGAGACAGAAGGAAGATTGGCACTGACTTTATTCGGAGACCTGGCATGGCCAGGTGGGTGAAGACATTCGACTCGTAATCCAAGGGTCGCTGGTTCGAATCCCTGTCACACCAAACATGCTCACCCTTTCAGCGGTGGGGGCGTTATAATGTGATAGTCAATCCACTATTCGTAAGTAAAAAGGTAGCCCAAGAGTTGGAAGTGGGTGGTAATGACTAACTGCCTTCCCTTTCGTCTTACACTGCTATATTAGGGACTGCTTGCGCGAAATTCAAAACATAAAAAATAACTGACTTTATTCTAACACTTTTGCACAGATCTATAAATAAAAATAATATTTCTAAGTTTATTCGAAATCTAATTTGACCATTAGGCCTAATAATGTAAGACTTAAATGAAACATTATTTAATTTAAATTATTGATATTTTTATTTTGTTTTTTTCTACGATTTATTGTAAAAAACAAAACAAAAACGTAGATGCCATTAATCAACTGAAAAATATAAATTAAATGTATTTAACTTGTCACGGCGGGAAAAGGAAACCGAAAGTACTATTTTTTTTTGTAATTAAGCTCACAGTGATGACGTAGTATACAATAAGTTATCCTATAAAGGTATGTTATTTTGTTTTTTAATACTTCTTGAAAAAACAATTTTTTATCATACGTCTAACTTATCCTAGTTTGATATCTGGTAATATTTTTCAATATGTTTCACTTCTCCGAGGGTCGTGGGTTCGAATCCCCGTTGCCCCAAACATGCTCGCCCTTTCAGTCGTGAGGATGTTACAATATGACGGTCAATTCCACTATTTGTTGGTAAAAGAGAAGCCCAAGAGTTGGCGGTTAATGATGATGATCAGCTGCCTTCCCTCTTGTCTAACACTGCTAAATTACGGACAGTTAGCGCAGATAACTCGTGTAGCTTTGTGCGAAATTCAAAACAAACCAAACCAATGTTTCACTTCACGCCTATTTTATTCAAATTTTCTTGTTAGTTTCAACTTCCGAAATATTTTGCTCTGTGTCTAACTCACTCCTATTTTTTCATTACTTTACATCTCTTAAAGTCTTGTGATCAGTTTTACAATGTGAAAAAATATCATAAATAACTCTTGAATTACACCATTCATTTTTCTACTAAAGTTTTAGTCACATTTATCATTAATTTATCCCATTATTCGTACATTACGTTTCGTCGTTTATAAATTTTTATCACGTTCTGATACACCACAGTGTTCTCTTGTTTAAATTTTGAACCCAAATTTATCTGTTTTTTAATTGTAAATATTAATAACATAAACGTTAGAAGTAAGGTTTTAATGACTTAAACATTTTATATTAATCAATAAGAACTCTAAGTTTCTTAATATTACACTATAATTTTTATCTTTCCATCTGTTAGTTATCTCCTTATTTATTCGTGTATTGTAAACAATTACAAGACACACTCAATATTGTTGCCTGGTTGGACTCTATATATGTCATTGTAAATTCGTTATCTAAAAATAATTTAATATTAGTCCCCATAATAAGTGCATTAAAATTCTCATGAAAGAAAAAATGTTAATTCTGAGTCTAAATCATTTCTTAATTGAATTATTTTGCTGTTATACTATCCAAGTTACAAAAATAAAGAGTGAAAAACTAAACCTTTGTAACAATATAGCATGCATATTAAGCTAATGACATATTTCAAGTAATGCTATTCTGAAGAAAAAAGATGTAGAAACGCATAACAGTTGTGTATATTACACTTTAAAGTGTTCTACATTTCACACAAAATTCCTTTTAACTTTTCTCGGATGTGCTTGCTTGAAAACAAGTATAATGTTACACAATGGGCTGTCTGTGCTCTGCCAACCATGGGTATCGAAACCTGGTTTCCAGTGATGTGAATACATAAACAGACCGCTGTACCACTGGGTGACTCTTTGGAAAAAATCCACGCTGTAATGTTTTCTTGCTATACATTAATGCTTGTCCTATTTTATTTTATCTGCATTGATATGATTAAATTATAATATTCTCTTTTCTGTTGTTTCCATGTCGGTAGGTTTAAAGTTTAATGGAATGCAGCTGCTTCTTGAATGAAAAAGAACAACGTATCCACTTCCATAAAGAGGCTTCCTTGAGGTCCCTTAACACAAACCTTCTAAACTCTAAGGTATTTAAATTTTGTCTGTAGCTACTTCCATAACCGAGCTTTATTAATAGTGTTCAGGCCACATGCTGTGACATTATAAGGAGAAACGCAAACTTGTACTGCAAAACTAATGGTATAGAAGGGAAATAACGTTAGAAATAAAATATGGTAATTATTTTAACTAAGAATGCAATTTTCTTAGCACACACAAACCTAAGAGCTTTGTTGTGGGTGAAAATTTTAAAGAAATCGATATACGTGAAACTCCTCGAAAATGTGCCAAAATAAAAGTTCGTTGTTTTTTTTTTACTTACCTTTTTGAATTAAGAATGTAATGCGGTTTTTTCAAGTGATTTGAGACAATATTTAAAGTTTCTGCTGATAAGTTTTGCTTTCTATATACACTGGTTAGGTGACTGTTTTTTATTATATACCGTTGAAACGTGTTTTATGAAAGTAAAAGGTATTTCCTGTTTTATTTTTTCGTCTGTTTTCTAGTCCTCTTCTTCATAATTTTTCAGTTTCTGAGCAGACATTAATTTGTTTAGGGTAGGTTTACTTAAGAATATATCATTATTACATCTGTATTTTATCACAATTTGCAACTTCTATGTTAAAGAAAATATTTTAAAAGTAGGCAAGACATTTTGATCACTGATGCGATAATTTCCAAGCACACAAGTTTTAACGGTAATGAACTAGATGTCGTTTCCTCACCCTTCACTCATTATCGTGGTATATTCACATTAAAGGAAATATTTAGACATTTCCTGATTTATATTAGCCATTTAAAACAGTTTGGTGCATGATACCCCCTCTGTGGCACATCGCTAAAAAGTGGGATTTGATACCTGTGGTGGCAGAGCACAGATAATCCATTGTGTAGCTTTATGTTTAATTCCAAAACAAACAATGCACGGTTATTTTTAAAGATGCTAAAATACAGTTTTGAAAAAAATTAAGAATTAATTTACCTCTCAAACATTTTACGATATTTTATACTTGTTATATTTCAGAAATATTCCTATTATTTCTTACTGCATTAATAACTTTTTTTTGTTGTGAGTCATAAACGGTATTGTTTCGTTCTGACAAACTAACTGGAGCTTCATTAATACGATTAGGTGGCACCAACACTAAAACTAGCACAGTATTCTTATTCAAAAAGTGTTCAAGTAAGCTATACCTTTACACGAATTGACAACACTATGTAATAAAATTTTTACTTTTTCTTGTTTCTCGGCAGAAAGTTTATTTCCTAATTGCTTATGTCTAAAGTAGACCGACTTTGGAAAAGTAGGAAAAGATCTACTTTCCTCTTCAAACTTTGCTTTTGTGACCTGGATAAAGAAATTTTCAAATTTACCCATTTTCCAAAATTCCAGGTAGATTCAGTGCTGAGTAGCTGATAGAGAATTTTCTCGAACATATAAGAATTTTCAAGAACTTTCTAAAATGTTGTAAAAGCCTCAAAGCTGTGTTGCTTCATAACGGGAGTAAGTATCCATCACTTTCCCTGGCTTATTCGATGCACCTCAAAGAGGAATATAACAGTGACAAGACCTTGCTAGAAGCCTTGAAGTTTGATGAGTATGGCTGGGAGGTTATCGGAGACTTCAAAATGCTAACATTCCTGATGGGTCTCCAAGGAGGCTTTACCAAGTTTCCCTGTTGTCTTTGCCTTTGGGACAGCAGGGACCCGGCTGCACACTACAACAGGAAGCACTGGCCATAACGGACAGAGTTTTCTGTGAGGAGGCACAGTGTCAAGGGTGAGCCACAAGTAAAACTCCAAAAGGTATTGTTCCCACTATTGCACATTAAGTTGGGTCTTATGAAACAATTTGTAACAGCTCTTGATTAGGAGTCTGCAGCCTTCAGGTACCTTCGAGACTTCTTCCCTAAGCTGTCTGAGGCAAAGGTCAAAGCTGGTGTCTTTGTTGGACCACAAATAAAGAAGATCCTTGAGTGCACAGAATTCCCTAAGCTCTCTCGGAAGGACAAAAAAGCTTGGGGTAGCTTTGTCGCAGTTGTTGTACGGCAAAATGGGCTGCAGGATGTTCCTGAAAATCCATATCCTTGACACTCATCTTGATAAATTCAAGGAGAACATAGGAGCAAACTCAGAGGAACAAGGCAAACACTTCCACCAAGATATATGCAAAGGAGCGTATAACGAAAACATAATGGGAAACTATATTTGAGGGCTGATACATGAAAGTAATTTACATTACAGTCACAAATCTAAAAACTACTACACTTTTGTATAAGTTTAGTATAAATATATGTAAATCATAATTCATATGTCGTTTTATTTAGACTCCATGTAAATAAAAATGTGCAAATTTGCCACTTTTCAGATAGAAAATAGGTTAATTTCTAAATTTCATTATCCAGGTCACAAAAGCAAAGTTTGAAGGGAATAATGGCCATTTTCTGTAATTTTACAACATAAGCAGTTAAAAAATAACACATACTATCCAGGAACAAAATTTGTGGAACATAGTGTAATAGTAGAACAGTGTGTGTTATAGCGTTGTTGTTATTATTCTGCTCATCTCTTAATTTTTCGTGTGAACCGCAAATTTCCTGTTCAGCTAATCAAATTCGTTGGAATTTACAGAACTAGGCAATAACTTTTACAAACTTCCAGATGATAAAATTCACTTGGAACGTTTATTCATACAAAACTGATGTTTACCATGTGTCTTGAAAAAGTGCGAGTTAGAAATGAAGCTCACTAGACACATCATAGCACTTCGGTACTCACCACTCATCAAATAAATTAGTCAATTCACAAAAAATAATTTCACTTTTAATATACACATGATACTTTGATATCCTCTACGTAACTCATTAATAAAACCTGTAGTGGATTCATCTTAATTCCCTTCATATATTTCTTTATGTAACTTTCATAATTATAAACTACACAAAAATTATTTGCACTGTATAACTTTCATCATCATAAACTGCAGAGTAATTATCTGCACTATGTAATGTTCGTTATTAACAACTACACAATAATTTTTGCACTACGTAACTTTCATTATTACAAATTACACCACATTTGTTTTTTCATCAAAAATCTATTTAATTTGTAAAGTTTATTTTGCAATGTAGACACAATGGGTTATCTAGTGTGTTCAACGTGGGTGGATCGAAGTTCGAATCTTAGTGTTGTAAATCCGTAACCTTAATACTATCCCATTAAGAGACAAAATTCGTAAACAAATAAAATCAGAACTGAGCACAACATGTTAAAATAAAAATATTTCCTTTATGGAAATGCATCAGTACTTTTATAATTTAAATTCTTATAAATATAAAACAGTACACTATGAACCTTATTTTGCTAGAAAGAGACTTTCGCTAGATGAGTTGAATGAATTACAACTTTCACAGCGATACAAAATTTGTTCTTCAGCCATCTTCTTTTCATACAAGTTATAACCCTCCAAATGACCCAGTCAAAACCCTGACATGAAGCACCCTACCGACTTAAATCTGATTCTCTTACATCAAGAAAATGTTACAAATAAAATTAATCTTATGAAGTCGATAAAAATGGTCAAAGAAGAACGCTTAATTCACTTATACTGGATTTATAATAATGTTTTGTTTATGTGCGATCTTAAGTAAATTTCATAAATATTCCTTTCGAATTAAACCTTTTCATTATCGTTAGTTGTTCAAGCATGTGTTTAATGTTGACGTCACACGATGAAGGTAACTTATTAGCAAACACGCTAAATTAGTATTAGTTATTAAGGCTGTACAACTGATGCGTGTAGTCGAGTGTGTTCTAGAAACGTATCGTTTTATATATTTTTCTTTCATCTTATAAAATATATAACAAATTAGTAACTTTTTAAAGGGGCAGGGTCACTCTTTGGTCCACCCCTGTTTATATTGACTGTTAACTCAAAGTGTGCGAAACTATACTCTGTTGTAGGTGGTTAGAAATATTGGTGCGTGCGAACAAAAGGGAGAGGAAGAAATCATATGTCATGTTAACAAAAGATAAAGCGACTTCATAATTCCCATTGCCCGCGATGAAAAGTCGTCTTCCAATTCACTACTACATTCCTGCGCTACATGCATTTGGTGGAGTGACCCCTCCGATATCGAAGATTCACTTACCGGAAAAAACTGAAGTCAAAGCCGCAACGAAAAAAGACAACGTGACCGAAGGCCCAGCTTTGGTGCTTGCAACCTGTCCAGCTAATACGTAGATACCTAACCCTAACGTACTGCCAATACCTGAGTTTAAGAAAAAAAAAAGTTAAAATATATCAGTAATTTAATACACTTAAAAAACAACAAAAACATAAGTAATATCATTCGACTTTTCTTGAAATTAAAAAAAGCTAACTTTGGTACCACTTTACCTGTCTTTTTTTTCCTTTATTTTTTCCCTTTCACATAAATAATTATGGTAACAGAGAGTATTACAATAACAAAGCACAAAGCAATTATATAAATTTTAATCAGCTTTTTGTCAAACTATAAACTTTGAAGGAATTTATACTAGCAGTAATGCTTTGTCATCAGCAAATAAAATTATTGTACAGTCCCTACCCATCCATATGTTATCATGTCAAATACAATTACGCATATATTATAATTTTTTTTTCAGAAATATGACCGTTTTAAGCCCATTTACACTTGAAAATGTCTCACAGAACATAGCGTCGCATAATATCATGCAGCGAGAATGAATGACAGCACACAGATACACTAGATGCATAAGATATATGATTGGTAAGGACTTACGACCACCCTGTATTTCAAAATTAGTAATACAAGAACAGATTGATGTGAAAATATACGTTAAGTTAGTAAACGGTTCTTCATATTTGAAAAATAATGTACCGAAACGTAGACTGATTCTTTTTTGTCGTTTGGAAAATAAGCATTCTTTTGTTTTACTACCAAAATAAAATTTACAAGTAATAAGCAACAGAGTAAATTTTACTAAACTATGGTTATTTGTTTGTTTTTTGACCACCAATTTTTACTATACCGCTAATCAGCCTAGATCTAAAACACTATACACAAGTACTTTAACTAAAACTCCAAAGATGCAGCTTTTGAATGAGTTGCTTATTTTCATATAACATTTTACGACGTAACGACTACTTCATCATCAAGTGACTGAAATGTCGTTACGTTGTAAGAAAAACAACTAAATAGAAAAAACAACCCATTCAAAATCTGTATCTCTTGTCATTTATTTATTCACTTCTTGTTTATTTTTCACCGATACAGAATTGGTAATAATTAAACTATAATTTATATATTAACCTAAGGCTGTGAGATCTAATGTTGACAGACATCGATGGAGGTTAGTGTCTTCACAGTCGCTGCTTTTCAGTCGTTTCCGTCGGATAAGAGCCTTTACATGATTTCTGAAAGTCATTGTCACTAGATGATTGCTTGGTTTAACGACAAAGTTCTTAAGATGGCTGGAGAAAGTTGAAAGAAGTAATTTTGGCTTTAGAATTTTTGTGAGCTACTTGCTCGCATTAAAATGAAATACGCTTTTACAAATTTTATTTTTATAACAGTTTTGACTAGATTTTGGGGCTAAGAACGAAAAACAAACATATAATGTTAAGTATTATATTTATAAATTAGCTAGGAAGAAACAAGACGCCTATATCCTGTTGTGTTAACAGAACTCATTATTCATAGTAGCCCCTCTCTACCTCTTCCATATTATACTATAAAAATAATTTATTATTCACAATAGCCCCTCTACCTCTTCTACATTATACCGATATCGGATCTTATTATTTATGGTAGTCTCTCTCTACTTCTTCTAATATCATACTGTTTATAGAACTATTATTTAGAGTAGCCTCTGGCCTGGCATGGCCAAGCGCGTAAGGCGTGCGACTCGTAATCTGAGGGTCGCGCGTTCGCGCCCGCGTCGCGCCAAACATACTCGCTCTCCCAGCCGTGGGGGCGTATAATGTTCGGTCAATCCCACTATTCGTTGGTAAAAGAGTAGCCCAAGAGTTGGCGGTGGGTGGAGATGACTTACACTGCTAAATTAGGGACGGCTAGCACAGATAGCCCTCGAGTAGCTTTGTGCGGAATTCAAAACAAACCAAACCAATGTTTCACTTCACGCCTATTTTATTCAAATTTTCTTGTTAGTTTCACCTTCCGAAATATTTTGCTATGTGTCTAACTCACTCCTATTTTTTCATTACTTTACATCTCTTAAAGTCTTGTGATCAGTTTTACAATGTGAAAAAAATATCATAAATAACTCTTGAATTACACCATTCATTTTTCTACTAAAGTTTTAGTCACATTTATCATTAATTTATCCCATTATTCGTACATTACGTTTCGTCGTTTATAAATTTTTATCACGTTCTGATACACCACAGTGTTCTCTTGTTTAAATTTTGAACCCAAATTTATCGTTTTTTTAATTGTAAATATTAATAACATAAACGTTAGAGGTAAGGTTTTAATCACTTAAACATTTTATATTAATCAATAAGAACTCTAAGTTTCACAATATTACACAATAATTTTTATCTTTCCATCTGTTACTTATCTCCCTATTTATTCGTGTATTGTAAACCATTGGCCTGGCATGGCCGAGCGCGTTAAGGCGTGCGCTCGTAATCCGAGGGTCGCGGGTTCGCGCCCGCGTCGCGCTAAACATGCTCGCCCTCCCAGCCGTAGGGGTGTATAATGTGACGGTCAATCCCACTATTCGTTGGCAAAAGAGTAGCCCAAGAGTTGGCGGTGGGTGGTGATGACTAGCTGCCTTCCCTCTAGTCTTACACTGCTAAATTAGGGATGGCTAGCACAGATAGCCCTCGAGTAGCTTTGTGCGAAATTCCAAAAAAACAAACATGTAAACAATTACAAGACACACTCAGTATCGTTGCCTGGTTGGAATCTATATATGTCATTGTAAATTCGTTATCTAAAAATAATCTACTATTTAAAGAGATGAATACTATGTAGAAAACGTACATAATCGAAGTATAAATATAAAGTACCGCGAGTAGGAACTATTCAGATTGTCCTTCAGTGAATTCGTCAGTATAATTTTTTTTTTAATTGCGTCCATATGGCAGCCAGGAACAGTAATCCGCGGTGTTATTTAAACCGATTCAATTTACAGAAATTATCGCTTTACAGAAAATAAATAAGAGGATAAGTTTACAAAATGTAACAGAATAATAATACAATAAGTAGAATAACAGATATGAGTATTTTATTAACATTTTAATCCTGTTTTCTTTTCTTTAAAAGTGAAGAAGAGACATTTTACCAAATTCAACTACAGTTATTATACTAAGCCTAAAATTCGAATACTTATGACACCAGATTATCTAAGCCTGATTTATTTCGCGACTGAAACAATGTTTCTACTTCAGGTGCACATAATTTAAGAAGAACATAAAACATCTTTATGGAAATAAAATATTGAATTTCTACAAGAGATAGTTAGAAATATAATATAACACAAATATAATATACTGTAAAAATATTTTACTCTACACTTCTGCTACTTATATAATAAACGTAAAGTACTTACTTCGTACGCCCCTCTATCTGAACACTTACACAGGTGTACTCATAAACAGAGCGAGAAACTGTATTCATTCTATGCGTTTGGTTATCAGTTGTGTGTTACACTTTGTTCGATGTACGGGGTTTCAATAAGATACAAGCTCATCATAACTAGGTAGTAAAGGCACTCGACTCGTAATCCGAGGGTCGCGGGTTCGAATTCCCGTCACACCAAACATGCTCGCCCTTTCAGTCGTGGGGGCGCTGTAAGTGATGTTAATCTCTGTTCGTTGGTAAAAGAGTAGCCGAAGAGTCTTACACTGTTAAATTAGGGATGGCGAGTGCAGATAATTCGCGTTTAGCTTTGAATTTCGCGAAATTTTCATAAGAGTGTCGCAAAGCAGAAGATAAATGTTACAATCCAAACTTTGGTGTACATTAAGAGCTCATGAAAGATGCATCTTCTAAAAACGTAAAAGAGAAAACTACTTTAAAAAGTTCCTTTATTTTTTAATTTAGGACTATTCTTCTCACATTTGAAGTTATAGATAAAAAATTATGTTATTTGAAAATTCTTTAGCTCAAATACAAAATAATGTGTTTTTGTTAAGGTTTCTTTGAATTAAGTACAAAACTATTCAATAAGTTATCTATGCTCTACCAACTACAAGTATTGAAACTCGGTTTCTTGCAGTGTGAGCTCGCAGACATACTGCTGTGCCACAAGGCGGCTTTTTTTAAAATGTAGTTTGTCCTTAATTACACGACAAGTCGTCAACATCTCCCATGCCAACTCTTAGGCTTCTGCTTACTAACCAACAGTGGAAGTGGCCGCTACATTATGAGTCTCCATGGTTAAAGAGAAAGAATGTTCGGGGACGGGATTCGTACTCGTGACTCTTAGATTGCGAGTCGAGTGCTTCAATCGCCAGGCCATCACAGATATAATAATCAACAAGTCTTTAGGCTTAATCGAAAATAATGGTTTTTGTTGTTTTCACTCATGGCTTAAGTGTACTTTCATCCAAATATCTCCATACATAGAATGACAACGATATCCACCCATATATTTACCTTTTGTGGTGTAATCTTGCCTAACTACTGGTGGTATCAAAAGGGCTTTACCGACAAGTATATAATCTATAGTATGTCTACGGAATTATACCATTATAAAACGGGCTTCGATATCCATGGTGGACAGAGGTCAGATATAGTTCTTTGTGTTTAATAAACAACATCTATAATCTATATATCTATTTTATTTCGTGTATTGTATTATTTGTATTGCAAAAACTAAGTTTTTATTCTCTACAATATGAATCTTATGTTAGTTTTAAGAGATTTATCCGTGTATGGTTCTCTTCTCACAGACCACTAACAACAATTAAGGCTAAAACGGGTTTCAATTACTATTTTTAACCCCACAAAGTAACGCATCATAATGTAGTCTACAAAAATGAGTTAGATGGATAGTCTCATTGTGGGATGAATTAACCATAAATAACATTTTAAATTACTATACATGTAAAACCAGCTGTAGTGTACAAGTGTGATGTTTTTTATAATATCCCCAGCTATTTCATTTTATTTCTACAATAATAAGAAGAACAATAATTGCATCAGTTATTGGCGGTTCATTTCTCTTAATCTAATACATGTGAAACTTTTGCTGTTAATGTGATGTCAGCCTTTCTAGATATATTTCAGAAATATAATAAAATCCAGAATTAAAAACAGCTACAGCAGTCCATCAGAGATGTCTTTGACTTTATCCGTCCCCAAGTAGCAGAGAGGCATTTCTGCGGACTTACAACTCTAGAAACCGGGTTTCGATATCCTTAATTAGCAGAGTACAAATAATCTATCTTATGGGTTTTTGCTTAACTGGAAAGAAACAAATCCTTTCGTATAAAGTAACTGTGTTGCTACTCTCGTATTTTTCCTGTTAATTTGCCCGGATTCATTGCTGTGCTTCTGAATATTTTGTACGTTAAAATGATAATTGTTGCCTATTCATCAAACCTATTAAAATAGTGAACTAATTTCTCTTTATATTCAAAATACTAAATGCTTTTTATACAAAATCGTTATATTTTTATTAGATACTTGTTTCTATTTCCTTCTAACTTGGCTGGAGTCGCTACAGTGCTTCTAAGTTATTGTCAAAGGTCACATCTGAGCTTCGGAGGTATGCTGCTACCAAATATTTCAAAATGTCTTACTTACTGCCGTTTTAGAGGCCTGGTGGTTAGGGCACGGATATCTTTCTTGTAACTTTGTACAAAATTCAAAACAAACCAAATCAAATACAGTGGTACCTCGGTTCTCGAACTTAATTCGTTTCAGAAGACTGTTCGAAAACCGAATCGAATTTTCCCATGAGAAATACTGCAAATTAAATTAATCCGTTACAAATCTCCAAAAAATACTTACTATGAAGCATTTTAAGTAAAAATATTGTTTATTTATAAACGTATAATAATGCTTACATGCATAAAATCAACCACAAAAACTATAAACACAATAAAAAGCAATAAATGAAAATTTAACTGTACTTTACCTCTGCTGAGGAGAGCTGATGGCGTAAGTGAAAGGTGGTGAGGAACGTGGAGAGTAGGAGGGTTATTATTGTTTGGAAGGGGAATAACCTTCCATAAAAACGTCAGGTAACTCTCCTTCTGGGGTTCTTTCTCTTTTCTGTTTCTTTGCACCGGTACAACCTGCTTGAGACTCACTGGACCTATATCTCACTAAAAACGTGTCTAATGAAATTTGTTTCTGCCTAGCACCTTCCTCATGTCTCACCACACTATGTATGTCACTACTCTTCCTAAATTTTTCAAACCACCCCTACTAGTCGTAAAGACATCACTTCTATCAGAACTTGTTCTAGGGGTGCTTTCTCACAAATGATGGTCTCAGAAATGCTATCACCAGCTCACTGTTTGTCGTTTACCCAAATCAACAACAGTTTTTTTACCTCTTCCATTGTTTGTGATCTTTGTTTCGTAAGCACTGTCATTCCTTTTGCAACATCAGCTCCTTTGTATGGTGCAGAATGCAGACTTCGCCATACCAAACTGTGCAGCAAGGTCAGACACGCGAACACCACTTTCATACTTCGCTATGAGAATCTTTTTCACCTCTATTGTGGCTCTAACAACTTTTCTTTTTGGATTGCTGCTTACATTATCCTTCTTTGACACCATGGTGGTTTATTTAATCAGAAAATTTAGAAAAAAAAGAAAAGAAAAACGAGAACGTAAACAGCAGATTTTAGCGGGGGTGTAGATGCGGATAAAATGTTTTGGGTAAGTATGGTGTGGGCCGAAAATGGTCGAAAGGTCGTTTGGGTCATCAGTCGGGTTATTTCGAGGGTTCGGGTCACGACAGCTTGGTTTGGGAACCGAGTTTATGTTCGAGAACCGAGACATTTTTTCTCAAACAATATGTTTGAAAACCGAATTGTTCAAGAAGAGAGTCGTTCAAGAACCGAGGTACCACTGTACTACCATTTTGTCGTAGTGACTACCTTAAAAATACAACAAACGAAATAAAATTCAATAAATAAGAGTAGTTTTTATCTGGTTAAAACAAAAAAAGATCTTCATTAAAAATAAATAAAACAAAAATATCACTTGAACTCTGGGCATTCTCGAGTGTTCCGATAGAAATAACTATGGCAGCAATTTCTTCTGAAAATAATTACTATCTCACCAAACACCATCAGTTGCATTCCATAATATGTTTTGAAAAATATCGTTTGAGCCAAATGTTATCTGAACTTTAGTTGTGCTTAATGTTCTCTTCAAGATATTAATATGGGTAGCTCACTTTTGATCTCAGGAAGTTCGGAAAAACTTTTGTTGCTTGAATTTGATTACAAGCTACATTTTCAAAAGATTTTACTAGTAAAAGCGTCATACTGAACATAAACTACCAATAGTGTGGTCTCGAAGTACTTACTTTTTATTGCTCCTTTTCTCAAAAAACAAAAAGAAAAAGTGTGTGTGAAACCTAAACTAAAACCTAAAATAATGAGCTTTTACAGGGTTTTACGCTACAATTTCTTAAATACTGAATTTTCTTTGAAACCGAAACTGAGACCTAAAAGAAAAATCAATAATGAAGAAATTGGAAAGCAAAACAATGTAAATGTTCAATTTTTAAGGTTCAGTTTCCGTTTAAACCGTAATTTTTGTTTTTTAAATCAAAACTAAAACCTAAAAACACAAAGTGTGGATGAAACCGAAACTAAAACCTAAAAAAATTGAGCTTTTAAAAGGTTTTACGTTTAATTTCTTGATTAGTGGTTTTACTTTGAAACTGAAACTGAAATCTAAGAGAAAAACCAATAATGAAGAAATTGGAAAACAAAACAGTGTAAATGTTCATTTTTTAGGTTTCAATTTTGGTCTGAACCGTTGTTTTTTTCTTTCAAATCGAAACAGAAACTTAAAAGGAAAAATGTGGGTTAAACCGAAACTGAACCCTAAAAAATGATCTTTTAAAGAGTTTTCAGTTTTAATTTTTTGATTAGTGGTTTATCTTTGAAACTGAAATTGAAATCTAAAAAAAACAATAACGAAGAAATTGAAAAGCAAAAAAGTGAAAATGTTATTTTTTTACGTTTTTAATTTTGAACAGTAATTTTTGTTTCTTTGAAATCGAAACTGAAACCTAAAAAGAAAAAATGTGGGTGAAACCGAAACTGAGCATAAAAATGAACGTTTAAAGTATTTTACGTTTTAATTTCTTGATTACTGGTTTTACATTAAAACCGAAACTGAAACCTTAAAGAAAAATCAACAAAAAGGAAAGTGTTTTGGAAAGCAAAAGAGTGTAAATACTCATTTTTTAGGTTTCAGTTTCGTTTTGAAACGTAGTTTTTGTTTCTTTCAAATCGAAACTAAGTCGTAAAAAGAAAGAGTGTGTGTGAAACTGAAAATAAAACTTAAAAAAAAACTTTTAAAAAGTGTTACGTTTCAATTTTTTGATTACTAGTTTTTATTTGAAACCGAAATTGAAACCTAAAAAAACAATTATGAAGAAATTGGAAAAGAACAGCGTAAATGCTCATTTTTTCGATTTTAATTTCGATTTGAACCATAGTTTAGTTTATTTCAAATTGAAACTGAAATCTAGCAGAAAAAGTGTGGTTGAAAGCGAAATTAAAACCTAAAAAAATGAACTTTTATAAGGTTTTAGATTTTAATTTCTTGATTACTCGTTCTTCTTTTAACCCAAACTGAAAGCTGAAAGAAGAAAACAACAATAAAGAAATTGGAAAGCAAAAGAGTGTAAATGTCAATTTTTTTAGGTATCAGTTTCGTTTCACCGTAGTTTTTGTTTTTTTGAAATGGAAACTGAAACCTAATTAGAAAACGTGTGGCTAAAACCGAAACTGAAACAAAAAAAATGAACTTCTAAAGGGTTTTACGTTCTAATTTCTTGATTTGTGGTTTTTCTTTGAAACCAACACTGAAACCTAAAAGAAAAACAATAATAAGGATATTGGAAAGCAAAAAAGTTTAAATGTTATTTTTTTAGGTTTCAGTTTTGGTTTGAACCGTAGTTCTTTTTTCTTTGAAATCGAAACTAAAACCTGAAGAGAAAAAATGTGGGTGAAACCGAAAGAGAAAAAAAAAAATGAACTTTTAAAGGGTTTAACGTTCTAATTTTTGATTACTGTTTTTTTAAAAACGAAACTCAAAACTCAAAGAAAAACCAATAATTAAAAAAGTGGAAATGCTAATTTTTTTGTTTCAGTTTCGGTTAGAACCGTAATTTTTGTTTCTTTGAAATCGAAACTGAAACCTAAAGAGAAAAAGTTTGAAAAATCGAAACTGAAAGAAAAAAATGAAGTTTTAAAACGTTTTACGTTCTAATTTCTTCATAACTGCTTTTTCTCTAAACCCGAACCTGAAACCTAAAAAACCAATAATAAAGGCATTGGAAAGCGAAACAGTGTAAATATGAATTTTTAGGTTTCAGTTTCGGTTTACACAGTAATTTTTGCTTTAATTGAA
This sequence comes from Carcinoscorpius rotundicauda, assembly GCA_011833715.1. Lineage (NCBI taxonomy): Eukaryota > Metazoa > Arthropoda > Merostomata > Xiphosura > Limulidae > Carcinoscorpius > Carcinoscorpius rotundicauda. Next base: position 113,650,650 of record CM022391.1, on the reverse strand, counting down.
ATCGAGAATGAAACCTTAAAAGAAAACGTGTGGGTAAAACCAAAACTAAAAAAATAAAATGAAGTTTTGCGTTCTAATTTCTTGAATACTTTTTTTTTAACCGTAATTGAAACAAAAAATAATTATGAAGAAATTGGAATAAGGTCAGTGTAAAAGTTATTTTTTTTTGTTTTCAGTTTCTGTTTTATCGCTGTTTTTATTTCTTTCACATCGAAACTGAAACCTGAAAAGAAAAAGTGTGGGTGAAACCAAAACTAAAACCCCCAAAATTGAACTTTTAAAAGGTTTTTCGTTTAATATTTTGATTACTGCTTTTTCTTTGAAACCGAAATTGAAACCTGAGAGAAAAATCAGTAATGAAGAAAGTGGAAAGGAAAACAGTGAAAAAAATATTTTTTTAGGTTTTATTTTCGGTTTTAGCCATAATTTTTTTTCTTTGAAATCGAAACTGAAACTTAAAAAGACAAAGTGTGGTTGAAAACGAAACTGAGCTTAAAAAATGAACTTTTAAATAATTTTACGTTTTAATTTCTTGATTACTAGTTTTTCGTTGAAACCGAAACTGAAACCTAAAAGAAAAAACCAACAAAAAGGAATTTGTTAAAAAAGCAAAAGAGTGTAAATGATCATTTTTTAGGTTTCAATTTCGGGATGAATTGTAGTTTTTGTTTCTTTCAAATCGAGACTAAAACGTAAAAACAAAAACTTTTACGAGTTATAACATTTTGATTTTTTGGTTACTGGTTTTCTTTAAACCGAAACTGAAACCTGAAAGGACAAAAATAATGAAGAAATTGGAAAAAAAAGAGACTAAATGTTCATTTTTTTACGTTTTAGTTTTGATTTGAACCGTAATTTTTGTTTCTTTGAAATCAAAACTGAACCTAAAAAGAAAAAGTGGGGTTGAAACCGAAACTGAGATTAAAAATGAGCTTTTAAAGTGTTTCACGTTTCAATTTCTTGATTAATAAATTCTCATTGAAATCGAAATTGAAACCTGAAAAAAAACAACAATAAGGAAAATAAAAATAAAACACCGTAAATGTTCATTTTTTTATTTCAATTTCGGTTTTAACCATTGTTTTGTTTATTTCAAATCGAAACTGAGACCTGACAGAAAAAGTGTGATTGAAACGGAAACTTTAACGTAAGAAAATGAACTTTTAAAAGGTTTCACGTTTTAATTTCTTCATTACTGGTTTTTTTTTGAAACCGAAACTGAAAGCTTAAAGAAAAAAGCAAGAATGAAGAAATTGGAAGCGAAAAAGTGTAAATTTTCATTTTTCTACGTTTCAAAGTTGGTTCGAACCGTAACATTGTTTTTTAAATCGAACCTGAAACCTAAAAAGAAAAAAAACGTAATTGAAACATAAACTAAGCCTAAAAATTAAAATTTAAAAATGTTTTACGTTTTAATTTCTTGAATACTGGTTTTTCTTTGAAACCGCCACTGAAACCTGAAAGAAAAACCAATAATGAAGAAATTGTTAAGCAAGACAGTGTAAATGTTTCTTTCTTAGGTTTTAGTTTCGGTGTGAACCGCAGTTCTAGCTTTTTTCAAATCGAAATTGAGCCTAATAGAAAAATTGTAAGTAAAACCGAAACTTAAACCTAAATAAATGAACTTTTAAAAGGTTTTTCTTTCTAATTTCTTGATTACTGATATTTCTTTTAAAACAAAACTGAAACCTGAAAGAAAAATCAATAACGAAGAAATTAGAAATCAAAACAGTGTAAATGTTAATTTTTTTAGGTTTCAGTTCGAATCGTAGTTTTTGTTTCTTTTGAATCGAAACTGAAACCTGAAAAGAAAGAGTGCGGTTGAAACAGAAACTGAGTATGAAAAATGAACGTTTAAAGTATTTTACGTTTTAATTTCTTGAGTACTGGTTTTACATTAAAACCGAAACTGAGACCTAAAAGAAAAACCAACAAAAAGCAAAAGAGGGTAAATGCTCATTTTTTATGTTTCAGTTTCGTTTTGAAACTTAGTTTTTGTTTCTTTGAAATCGAAACTAAATCGTAAAAAGAAAGAGTGTGTGTGAAACCGAAATTAAAACGTATAAAAACTTTTAAAAAGTTTTACGTTTTAATTTTTTGATTACTAGTTTTTCTTTGAAACCGAAATTGAAACCTAAAAAACAATTATCAAGAAATTGAAAAAAAATCAGCGTAAATACTCATTTTTATAGATTTAAATTTCGGTTTGAACCAAAATTTTGTTTATTTCAAATCGAAACTGAAATCTAGCAGAAAAGTGTGGTTGAAAGCGAAATTAAAACCTAAAAAAATGAAATTTCAAAAGGTTTTATATTTTAATTTCTTGACAACTCGTTTTTCTTTTAACCCAAACTGATAGCTGAAAGAAGAAAACAACAATAAAGAAATTGGAAAGGAAAACGTAATTGAAAGAAGAAAACAACAATAAAGAAATTGGAAAGGAAAACGTAATTGAAAGAAAAATGAGCCTAAAAATGAAATAAACTTTTAAAATGTTTTACGCTCTAATTTCTTCAATACTGGTTTTTTTAAATCGATATTGAAACCTAAAAGTAAAAGCAATATTGAAGAAATTGGAAAGCAAAAGAGAGAAAATGTTTCTTTTTATGTTTCAGTTTTGGTTTGAGTCGCAGTTTTTGTTTCTTTCAAATCAAAACTGAAACTTAAAGAGAAAAAAGTTCATGTAAAACCGAAACTGACACCTAAAAAATTGAGCTTTCACAGAGTTTTACGTTTTAATTTCTTGATTACTGGTTTTTCTTTAAAACTGAAACTGAAACCTGAAAGAAAAACGAATAAAGAAGAAATTGGAAAGCAAAAGAGTGTAGATGCTTCTTTTTAGGTTTTCAGTTTCGGTTTGAACCGCAGTATTTGCTTTTTTGAAATCGGAATTGAACCAAACAAAAAAATTGAAAATAAAAGTGAAACTAACATCTAAAAAAAAGGAATTTTTAAAAATGATTACGTTTTAATTTCTTGATTTCTGGTTTTTCTTTAAAACCGAAAGTGAAACCAAAGGAAAAACCAATAATGAAGAAATTGGAAAGCAAAACAGTGTAAATGTTCATTTTTTTGGATTTAAGTTTCTGTTTGACCCATAGTTTTTGCTTCTTTCAAATCGAAAGTGAACCAAACAGAAAAAGTGCAGGTAAAACCGAAACTAAAACCTAAACAGATGAAATTTTAAGAGGTTTTATGTTTTAATGTCTTGATTACTGACATTTCTTTGAAACAAAAACTGAAACCGGAAAGAAAAACAAAAAATGAAGATATTGAAAAGGAAAACTATGAAAATGTTCATTTTTTAAGTTTCAGTTTCGGTTGGAACCGTAAGTTTATTTCTTTGAAACCGAAACCTAAAAAAATGAACTTTTGCAGAGATTTACGTTCTAATTTTTTGATTAGTGGTATTTTCTTTAAAACTGAAACTAAAACGTAAAAGAAAAACAAATAATGAAGAAATTGAAAAGTAAAAGAGTGTAAATGTTTCTTTTTTAGATTTCAGTTGAACTGCAGTATTTGCTTCTATCAAATAAAAATTGAAAAAAACAAAAAAATTGAATGTAAAACTGAAACTAAAACCTAAATAAATAAACTTTTAAAGAGTATTACGTTTTAATTTTTTGATTACTGGTTTTTCTTTGATATCGAAACTGGAACCAAAAAGTAAAAACAAAAATGAAGAAATTGGAAAGCAAAAAAGTGTAAATTTTAAGTTTTTTAGCTTTAAGTTCCGGTTTGACCCGTAGTTTTTGTCTCTTTGAAATCGAAACTGAAACCTACGGAGAAAAAGTGTGGATAAAACCGAAACTGAAAGGAAAAAATGAAGTTTTAAAGGGTTTTACTTCTAATTTCTTGATTACAGTTTTTATTTTATAAAACCGAAACTGAAACCTCAAAGAAAAACCAATAATGAAAATATTGTAAAGGAAAACAGTGTAAATGTTAATTCTTTTAGGTTTCAGTTTCAGTTTGAACCGTAGCTTTAGTTTTTATAAATCCAAACTCAAACCAAAAAAAATGTGTGGAGAACAAAGTCAAACAAAAAATTGAGCTTTAAAAATGTTTTACGTTCTAATTTCTTGGTTCCTGGTTTCTCTTTGGAACCGAAAATTAAACCTAAACAAAAACGAAAAATGAAAAAATTGGAAAGAAAAACAGTGTAAATGTTAATTTTTTAGGTTTCAGTTTTGGTTTGAACCGTAGTTTTTATATCATTAAAATCGAAAATGAAAACTCAAAGAAAAACCAATTATTAAAAAATTAGAAAGCAAAAAAGTGTAAATGTTAATTTTTTATGTTGCAGTTTCGGTTAGAACCATAATTTTTGTTTTTTTTAAATCGAAACGGAAACCTAAAGAGAAAAAGTGTGAGTAAAACCGAAACTAAAACAAAAAAATGCACTTTTAAAGGGTTAAACGATCTAGTTTCTTAAATAATGGTTTTTCTTTAAAATCGAAAGTGAGACCTAAAAGAAAAACCAATAAAAAGGATATTAGAAAGCAAAAAAGTTTGAATGTTAATTTTTGTAGGTTTCATTTTCGGTTTGAACCGTAGTTTTAGTTTCTTATAAATCAAAAGTGAAACCTTAAAAGAAAAACTGTGGGTAAAACCGAAACTAAAACTAAAAAATTAAATTTTAAAGAGTTTTACGTTTTAATTTCTTGATTATTGTTTTTACTTTTAAACCGAAACTTGATTTTTAAAGAAAACCAAAAATGAAGAAATTGGAAAGGAAAATAATGTAAATGTTAATTTTTTTAGGTTTCAGTTTCGGTTTGAACCGTAGCTCTTCTTTTTCTAAAATCGAAACTGAAACCTAAGTGAAAAAATTTGGGTAAAACAATAACTGAAACCAAAAACGAACTTTTAAAGGGTTTTACGTTCTAATTTCTTGATTACAGGTTTTTCTTTAAAACCGAAACTAAAACCTATTAGAGAAACCATTTATTAAGAAATTGGAAAGCAAAAAAGTGTAAATATTAATTTGTTATGTTTTAGTTTCGGTTAGCACCGTAGTTTTTGTTTCTTTGAAATCGAAAAAATGAACTTTTAAAGTGTTTTACGTTCTAATTTCTTCATGACTGTTTTTTTCAAAACCGAAACTGAAACCTAAATGAGAAACCAATAATAAAGAAATTGGAAAGCAAAACAGTGTGAATTTTTTTTTCAGTTTTTGTTTCGGTTTGAATCGTAGTTCTTTTCTCTTTGAAATCGAAACTGAAACCTAAAGAGAAAAAGTATGAGTAAAACCGAAACTGAAACAAAAAATGAGCTTTTATAGGGTTTTACGTTCTAATTTCTTGATTATTGGTTTTTCTTTAAACCCAAAACTGAAACTTTAAGAGAAACCAATAATCAAGATATCGCAAAGCATGAAAGGGTAAATATGATTTTTTTTTAAGTTTCAGTTTTGGTTTCAATCGTAGTTCTTGTTTCTTTGAAATCGAAACTGTAACCTAAACAGAAAAAGTGTGGTTAAAACTTTTTTCGTGAAAACCGAAAGTAAAACATGAATGAAAAACCAATTATTAAAAATTTGGAAAGCCAAAAAGTGTAAATGTTAATTTTTTTTGTATTTCAGTTTTGGTTAGAACCACAGATTTTGTTTCTTTGAAATCGAAATTGAAACATACAAAGAAAAAGTGTTAATAAAACCGAAACTGAAAGAAAAAATATGAAGTTTTAAAGGGTTTTGCGTTCTAATTTCTTAATTGCTGTTTTTAAACCGAAGCTGAAACCTTAAAAAAAACCAATAAAAAAAATTGAAAGGAAAAGATTGTAAATGTTTATTTTATTAGGTTTCATTTTCAATTTGAACCGTAGTTTTTGTTTCTTTGAAATCGAAAATGAAACCTTAAAAGAAAACGTGTGGGTAAAACCGAAAGTAAAACAAAAAATTAACTTTCAAAGGATTTTACGTTTTAGTTTTTTATTGATGATTTTTCTTTAAAACCGAAAGTGAAACCTAAAAAAAACAACAATGATAAGAATATTGGAAAGCAAAACAGTTTAAATGTTATTTTTTTATGTTTCAGTTTCGGTTTGAACCGTAATTTAAATTATTATAAATCCAAACTGAAACTTAAAAAAAGTGTAGGGTAAGCCGAAAATGAAAGACAAAATTAAGCTTTCAATGGGTTTTAAGTTTTAATTTCTTGGGTGTTTCGGTTTTTCTTTAAAACCGAAACTGAAACCTAAAAGGAAAACAAATAATGAAGAAATTGGAAAGGAAATCAGTGTAAATATTAATTTTTTGGTTTCAATTTACGTTTGCACCCCAGTTTTGTTTCTTCAAAATCGAAAACGAAAACTAAAGAGAAAAAGTGTGTGCAAAACCGAAACTGGAAAAAAAACTTTTAAAGGGTTTTCCGTTCTAATTCTTAATGACTGTTTTTCTTCATAACCGAAAATGAAACCTAAACAAAAACTAATAATGAAGATATTGGAAAGCAAAAGAGTGTAAATGTCAATTTTTTTAGGTTTCAGTTTTGGTTTGAACCGTAGTTCTTGTTTCTTCGAAATCTAAACTGAAACCTAAAGAGAAAATGTGTAGGTAAATCGAAATTGAAACCAAAAAAATGAGCCTTTAAAAGGTTTTACGTTCTAATTTTTTGATTACTAGTTTTCTTTAAAACCGAAACTAAAACCTTAAAGATAAAACCAATAATGATAAAATTTGAAAGGAAAACAGTGTAAATGTTTATTTTTTAGGTGTCAGTTTTGGTTTGAACCGTAGTTTTTGTATCTTTGAAACTTAAAATGAAACCTAAAAAGAAAAACAGTCGGTAAAACCGAAACAAAAACCAAAAAATGAACTTTTAAAAGGATTTTCCTTCTAATTTCTTGATTCCTTGTTTTCCTTTAAATTCGAAACAGAAACGTTAAAGAAAAACCAAAGATGAAAAAATTTGAAAAGAAAATAATGTAAATGTCAATTTTTCAGGTTTTAGTTTTTTAAATCGTAGTTTTTTTAAAAATCGAAACTGAAAACTAAAAAGAAAAAATTGAGGGTAAAACAGAAACTGAAACCAAAAAATGAGCTTTTAAAGGGTTTTACGTACTAATTTCTTGTTTCCTGGTTTTTCTTTAAAACATAAAAGGGAAACCAATTATAAAAATAGGAAAGAAAAGCAGTGTGATTATTATTTTTTTGAGGTGAGTTTCGGTTTGCACCCAGTTTCTTTTTTAATCAAAAACGAAAACTAAAGAGAAAAGTGTGTAAAACCAAAACTGAAACAAAACATGAAATTTTTAAAGGGTTTTATGTTCTAATTTCTTGATTACTGTTCTTTTAAAACAAAAGTAAATCGTAAAAGAAAAACAATATTAAAGAAATTGGAAAGCAAAACAGTGTAAATGTTAATTTATTTAGGTTTCAGTTTTGGTTTGAACCCTAATTCTTGTTTCTTTGAAATTGAAACTGAAACATAAAGAGAAAAAGTGTTTGGGTAAAACCGAAACTGAAACCAAAAAAATGAGCTTTAAAAGGGTTTTACGTACTAATTTCTTGATTCCTGGTTTTTCTTTAAAACCAAAACTGAAACCTTAAAGCGAAACCATTAATGAAAAATATGAAAGGAAAGTAGTGTGATTATAAATTTTTTGAGGTGAGTTTCGGTTTGCACCGAAAGTTTTGGGTAAAACCGAAACTGAAACCAAAAAAATGAGCTTTAAAAGGGTTTTACGTACTAATTTCTTGATTCCTGGTTTTTCTTTAAAACCAAAACTGAAACCTTAAAGCGAAACCATTAATGAAAAATATGAAAGGAAAGTAGTGTGATTATAAATTTTTTGAGGTGAGTTTCGGTTTGCACCGCAGTTTTCTTTTTGAAATCGAAAACGAAAACTAAAGAGAAAAAGTGTGTGTAAAACGAAAAATGAAACAAAAAATGAATTTTTAAAGCGTTTTATGTTCTAATTTCTTGATTACTGGTTTTTTTTAAAAAACGAAAGTAAATCGTAAAAGAAAAACCAATATAAAAGAAATTTGAAAGCAAAATAGTGTAAATGTTTTGCTTTCAAAGAAATCGAAACTGAAACTAAAAAAATGAACTTTCAAAAATTTTAACGTACTAATTTCTTGATTCCTGGTTTTTCTTCAAAACCGTTACTGAAACCTAAAAAAGAAACCAATAATGAAAAACAGGAAAGGAAAGCAGTGTAATTATTAATTTTTTCAGGATTCAGTTTCGGTTTGCACCGCAGTTTTGTTTCTTTGAAATCGAAAACTAAAACTAAAGGGAAAAAGTTTGCGTAAAATAAAAAAAACAAAAAAATGAGCTTTTAAAGGGTTTTAGGTTCTAATTTCTTGATTCCAGTTTTTTAAAAACCGAAATTGAAAACTAAATGAAAAACCAGTTTTAAACAAATTTTAAAGCAAACAATGTAAATGTTATTTTTTTATATTTCAGTTTCGGTTTCTTCGCAGTTTTGTTTCTTTGAAATCGAAACGAAAACTAAAGAGAGAAAGAGTGCGCAAAACCGAAACTGAGAAAAATGAACTTTTTAAAGGTCTTCCGTTCTATTTTTTTATTACTGGTTTTTCTTTAAAACCGAAAATAAAAATCTAAAGAAAAACCAATAATGAAGGTATTGGAAAGCAAAACAGTGTAAGTATCAATTTTTTTCAGGTTTCAGTTTCGGTTTGAACCGTAAATCTTGTTTTCTTGAAATCTGAACTAAAACCTAAAAAAGTACAGGTAAAACCGAAATTGAACCCAAAAAATAAATTTGTAAAAAATTTTACGTTTTAATTTCTTGATTACTCATTTTTCTTTAAAATCGAAGCTGGAAGCCCAAAGACAAACCAATAATGAAAAAAATTTGAAAGGAAAAGTGTAAATGTTTGTATTTTTAGGTTTCAATTTCGGATTGAACAGTAGTTTCTGTTTCTTTGAAATCTAAACTGAAACCTAAAGAGAAAAAGTTTGGATAAAACCGAAACTGAAACCAAAAAATGAACTTTTAAAGGATTTTACGTTCTAATTTCTTGAATTCTGGTTTTTCTTTAGAGCCGAAACTGAAACCTAAATGAAAAAACAATGATAAAAATGTTGGAAAGCTAAACAGTGTAAACGTTAATTTTTTTGTTTTAGTTTCGGTTTGAACCGTAGTTCTTGTTTTTTTTTTTAAATCAAAACTGAAACCTTAAGAAATAAATTATGAGTAAAACCGAAACTGAAACAAAAAATGAACTTTTTAAGGGTTTTTTGTTCTTATTTTTTGATTACTGGTTTTTGTTTAAAACCGAAACTGAAATCTTAAAGAAAAACAAATAATGAAAAAATTGTAAACCAAAACAGTGTAAATGCTAATTTTTTTAGGTTTCAGTTTCGGATTCAACCGTAGTTTTTTTTTGAAATCGAAACTGAAACCGAAAGAGAAAAAGACTGTGCAAAATTAAACCGAAACAAGAAATTAACTTTTAAAGGGGTTTACGTTTTAATTTCTTGATTACTCATGTTTTTTAAAACCGAAACTAAAACCTTAACAAAAACCAATAATAAAAAAATTGGAAAGCAAAACAGTGCAAATGTTAATTTTTTTAAGTTTCAGTTTCGGTTTGAACCGTAATACTTGTTTCCTCGAAATCGAAACTGAAACCTAAAATGAAAAAGTGTGTGTGAAACCGAAACTGAAACAAAAAATGAACTTTTAAAGGGGTTTTCGTTCTAACTTTTTCATCACTGTTTTTTCTTTAAAATCGAAACTGAAATCTTAAAGAAAAACGAATAATAAAAAAATTGAAAGGAAAATAGTGTAAATGTTAATTTTTTTAGGTTTCAGTATCGGTTTGAACCGTAGCTTTTGTTTTTTTGGAATCGAAACTGAAACCTAAAGAGAAAAAGTGTGGGTAAAACCGAAACTGAAACTAAAAAAATGAGCTTTCAAAGAGTTTAACGTACTAATTTCGTGATTCCTGGTTTTTTCAAAACTGTAACTGAAACCTAAAAGAGAAACCAATGATGAAAAAATAGGAAAGGAAAGAAGTGTAATTATTAATTTTTTTCAGGGTTCAGTTTCGGTTTGCACCGCAGTTTTGTTTATTTGAAATCGAAAACGAAAATTAAAAAGAAAAAGTGTGTGTAAAAACGAAAAAAAAACAAAAAAATGAACTTTTAAAGGGTTTTAGAATCTAATGTCTTCATTCCAGTTTTTTTAAAAACCGAAACTGAAAACTAAATGAAAAACCAGTTGTAAACAAATTTTAAAGCAAAACAATGTAAATGATAATTTTTTAGTTTTCAGTTTGGTTTTCCCCGCAGTTTTGTTTCTTTGAAATCGAAAACGAAAACTAAAGAGAGAAAGAGTGTGCAAAACCGAAACTGAAAAAAATTAGCTTTTTAAGGGATTTCCGTTCTATTTTTTATTACTGGTTTTCTTTAAAACCGAAAATAAAAATCTAAAGAAAAACTAATAATGAAGATATTGGAAAGGATATGTTGTTGTTTTGAATTAAGCTCAAAGCTACACAATGGGCTATCTCTATTCTGCCCACCACGGGTATCGAAAGCCGGATTTTAACGTGTAAGTCCGCAGATATACTGCTCAGCCAGTGGTGGGCTATTGGAAAGGAAAACGATGTAAATATCAATTTTTTTAGGTTTCAGTTTCGGTTTGAACCGTAGTTCTTGTTTCTTTGAAATCAAAACTGAAACCGAAAGAAAAAAGTATAGACAAAACCGAAATTGAAACAAAAAAATGAACTTTTAAGGGTTATATGTTCTAATTTCTTGAACGCTGTTTTTTTTAAAACCGAAAAAAATGTTAAAGAAAAACCAACAATGAAGAAATTTGAAAATAAATTAGTGTGAATATCAATTTTTTTGGTTTTAATTTCGGCTTGAACCGTAGATCTTGTTTCTTTGAAATCGAAAGTGAAACCTAAAGAGAAAAAGTGTATGTAAACACGAAAATGAAATCAAAAAAATAAATTTTTAAGGGTTTTTCGTTCTAATTTTTTTTATCATTTTTCTTTACAACCGAAAGTGACACCTGAAAGAAAAACCAATAATAAGGATATTGGTAAGAAAAACAGTTTAAATGTTAATTTCTTTGGGTTTCAGTTTCTGTTTGACTTGTAGTTTTTGTTTCTTATAAGTCCAAACTGAAACGTACAGAGAAAAAGTGTGGGTAAAACCGAAACTGAAACAAAAAATGAACTTTTTAAGGGTTTTCAGTTCTTATTTTTTTAATACTGGTTTCTCTTTAAAACCGAAAAAGAAACCTAAAAGAGAAACAAATAATTAAAAATTGAAAAGCAAAACAGTGTAAATGTTAATTTTTTTAGGTTTCAGTTTCGGTTTGAACCGTAGTTTTTGTTTGTTTAAAATCGAAACTTAAACCTAAAGAGAAAAAGTGTGGGTAAAACCGAAACAAAAACCACAGAAATAAGCTTTTAAAAAGTTCTACGTTCCAATTTCTCGATTACTGTTTTTTTTTAAACCGAAACTAAAACATTAACAAAAACCAATAATAAAGAAATTGGAAAGCAAAACAGTGTAAATCCTAATTTTTTTAGGTTTCAATTTCGGTTCAAACCGTAGTTCTTGTTTCTTTGATATCGAAACTGAAACCTAAAGAGAAAAATGTGAGTAAAACCGAAACTGAAACAAAAAATGAACTTTCAAAGGGTTTAACGTACTAATTTCTTAATACTGGTTTTTCTTCAAAACCGTAACTGAAACCTAAAAGAGAAACCAATCATGAAAAATAGGAAAGGAAAGCAGTGTAATTATTAATTTTTTCAGGTTTTAGTTTCGGTTTGCACCGCAGTTTTGTTTGTTTGAAATCGAAAACTAAAGAGAAAAATTGTGTGTAAAACCGAAAAAGAAACCAAAAAAAATGAACTCTTAAAGGGTTTTAGGTTCTAATTTCTTGATTCCAGTTTTTTTTAAAAAACCGAAACTGAAAACTAAATGAAAAACCAATTGCAAACAAATTTTAAAGCGAAACAATGTAAATGCTAATTTTTCAGGTTTCAGTTTTTGTTTGCCCCGCAGTTTTGTTTCTTTGAAATCGAAAACTAAAGAGAGAAAGAGTGTGCAAAACCGAATCTGAAAAAATGAACTTTTTAAAGGATTTCCGTTCTATTTGTTTGATTATTGGTTTTCTTTAAAACCGAAAATAAAAAATATAAAGAAAAATTAATAATGAAGATATTGGAAAGCAAAACAGTGTAAATATCAATTTTTTTAAGTTTCAGTTTTGATTTCAGCCGTAGTTTTTGTTTCTTTGAAATCGAAAATGAAACCTAAAAAGAAAAAGTGTGAGTAACCAAAAGAAAAACCAAAAAATAAACTTTTAACGGGTTTTACATTCTAATTGTTTGATTACTTTTTCTCTTTAAAACCGAAACTGAAACCTAAATAATAAAAGTATAGGTAAAACCGAAATTGAAACAAAAAAATGTACCTTTAAAAAGTTTTACATTCTAATTTTTTGATTACTTATTTTTCTTTAAAACCGAAACTAAAACCCCAAAGAAAAACCAATAATGACAAAAATTTCAAAGGAAAACAGTGTAAATGTTTATTTTTTTAAGTTTCAGTTTCGGATTGAACAGTAGTTTTTGTTTCTTTGAAATCCAAACTAAAACCTCAAGAGAAAAAGTGTGGGTAAAACCGAAACTGAAAGAAAAAAATTAACTTTTAAAGGGTTTTCCATTCTAATTTCTTGTTTACTCATTTTTCTTTACAACCGAAAGTGATACCTGAAAGAAAAACCAATAATTAGGATATTGGTAAGCAAAACAGTTTAAAGGTAATTTTTTAGGTTTCAGTTTCTGTTTGATTTGTAGTTTTTGTTTCTTATCAGTCCAAACTGAAATCTAAAGAAAAAAAGTGTGGGAAAAACTGAAACTGAAACAAAAAATAAACTTTTTAAGGGTTTTCAGTTTTTATATTTTTAATACTGGTTTTTCTTTAAAACCGAAATTTAAACCTTAAAGAAAAAACAAATAATAAAGAAATTGGAAAGCAAAACACTGTAAAATGTTAATTTTTTATGTTTAAGTTTCGGTTTGAACCGTAGTTTTAATTTTATAAAGCCAAACTGAAACCTAAAGAAACAAAGTGGGTGTAAAACCGAAATTGAAACAAAAAATGAACTTTTAAAGGGTTTTACATTCTAAGTTCTTGATTACTGGTGTTATAAAACCGAACGTAAAAGACAAACCAATAATTAAAAAATTGGAAAGCAAAACATTGTAAATGTTAAGTTTTTAGGTTTCAGTTTCTGTTTGGACTGTAGTTCTTGTTTCTTTGAAATCGAAACTGAAACCTAATAAGAAAAAGTCTTTGTAAAACCAAACCGAAACAAAAAATTAACTTTGAAAGGGTTTTTCGTTCTAATTTCTTGATTACTGTTTTTCTTTTAAACCGAACAAAACCAATAATTAAGAGATTGGAAAGAAAAACAGTGTAAATGTTATTTTTTTTAAGTTACAGTTTCGGTTTAAACAGTAGTACTTGTTTCTTTGAAATAGAAACTGAAACCTAAAAAGAAAAAGTGTGTGTGAAGCCGAAACTGAAACAAAAAATAAACTTTTAAAGGGTTTTTCGTTCCAACTTCTTCATTACTGTTTTTTCTCTAAAATTGAAACTGAAACTTTAAAGAAAAATTAATAATAAAAAAAAATTTGAAAGGAAAATAGTTTAAATGCAGATTTTTTAGGTTTCAATATCGGTTTGAACCGTAGTTTTTGTTTCCTTGAAATCAAAACTGAAACCTAAAAAGAGAAAATGTGGGTTAAACCGAAACTGAAAGAAAAAATGAACTTTCAAACGGTTTAACGTACTAATTTCTTGATCCTGGTTTTTCTTCAAAACCGTAACTGAAACTTAAAAGAGAAACTAATGATGAAAAATAGGAAAGGAAAGCAGTATAATTATTAATTTTTTCAGGTTTCAGTTTTAGTTTGCACAGCAGTTTTGTTTGTTTGAAATCGAAAACGAAAACTAAAGAGAAAAATTGTGTGTAAAACCGAAAAAGACACAAAAAAATTAACTTTTATAGTGTTTTAGGTTCTAATTTCTTGATTCCCGTTTTTTTTTTAAACCGAAACTGAAAACTAAATGAAAAACCAGTTGTAAACAAATCTTAAAGCAAAACAATGTAAATATTAATTTTTCAGGTTTCAGTTACGGATTGCACCGAAACATTCTTTTTTTGAAATCGAAAACGAAAACTAAAGAGAAAGAGTAAGTGTAAAACCGAAAAAGAAACAAAAAAATGAGCTTTTAAACAGTTTTAGGTTCTAATTTTTTGATTACAGTTTTTTAAAAACCAAAACTGAAAACTAAATGAAAATCCAATTTTAAAGAAATTGTGTAGCAAAACAGTGTAGATGCTAATTTTTTAGGTTTTAGTTTCGGTTTGCCCCGCATTTTATTTCTTTGAAATCGAAAACAAAAACTAAAGAGAAAAGCCGAAACTCAAAAAAATGAACCTTTTAAGGGTTTTCCGTTCTATTTTTTCATTACTGGTTTATCAAAAATAAAAATCTAAAGAAAAACCAAAAATGAAGATATTGGAAAGCAAAATAGTGTAAATATCAATTTTTTTAGGTTTCAGTTTCGGTTTTAACCGTATTTCTTGTTTCTTTGAAATTGAAACTGAAAACTAAAAAGAAAAATTTTGAAAAAAACGAAAAAGAAACCAAAAAATGAACTTTTAAAGAGTTTTAAGTTCTAATTTATTCATAAGTTGTTTTTCTTTAAAATCAAAACCTAAACTTAAAGAAAAACCAATAATAAAGATGTCGGAAAGAAAAACAGTGTAAATATGAATTTTTTAAGGTTCCAGTTTCGGTTTCAACTGTACTTTCTTTCTTTAAAATCGAAACTGAAACCTGACTAGAAAAAATTTAAATAAAACCAAACTGAAACAAAAAAAATGTACTTTAAATAGGTTTCACTTTAAAATTTCTTTATTACTCCTTTTTTATTAAATCAGAAACTGAAACAAAAACAAAAACCAATAAAGAAGAAATTGGAAATTTTTCATCGTCATCATTTTCATCAAGATTTTCATCATCATCATTATCATCATCTTCATCACCATTTATCACCATCTTCATCATCATCATCTTCGTCATTATCATCATCTTCATCATCATTAATCACCATCTTCATCATCATCATATTCATCATTATCATCATTATCACCATACCTTTCTTCGTTTTCATTATCATCATCATTATAATCATCATTTCTTATCTTCATCTTGATCATCATCATCATCATTTTCATCTTCATCTTGATCATAATCATCATCATCACAGTTATTATTGTTATATCATCATCATTATCTTCATCTTCATCATCATCATCATTATTTTCATCTTCATCATCTTCATCTTCATCATTATCATCATCATCATCATTATCTTCATCTTCATCATCTTCATCTTCATCATTATCATCATCATCATCATTATCATCATCATCATCATCAACATCTTCATCATCATTATTTTCATCTTCATCATCTTCATCTTCATCATTATCATCATCATCATCATTATCATCATCATCAACATCTTCATCATCATCATATTCATTATGATCATCATCATCATCATTATCTTCATCTTCATCATCATTATAATTATCATCATTTTCATTTTCATCGTCATCATAATTATCATCATTTTCATCTTCATCATCATCATCGTCATGAACATCATCATCATCATTATCATCATGGTCAACATCTTCATCTTCATCATATTCATTATGATCATCATCATCTTCATCTTTATCATCATCTTCATCATCATCATCATCATTATCATCATCATCAACATCTTTATCTTTATCTTCATCATATTCATTATGATCTTTATTATCATCATCTTTATCTTTTTCATCATCCTCATTTTCATCATCTTTATCATCATCATCATATTACTCATTTTCATCATCATCATCATGTTGACCTTCATGATCTTCATTTTCATCATCGTCGTTATCATCATCATCATTTTCTTCATCATCATAGTCATCATCATCTTCATCTTCATAATCGTCATCATAATCATTATCATCATCAACATCACCATAATCATCATCATCACCATTATCTTCATCACCATCATCATCTTCATCTTAATAATCGTCATCCTCATCATCTTCATTTTCATAGTCGTCATAATCATCATCATGCTCATCTTCATCGTTGTGATCATCACCATCATCATCATCTTCATCTTACTAATCGTTATCATCATCATAATCTCAGTCTTCATCATCATCATCATCATTATCGTTATTATCTTCATCTTCATCATCTACTTTATCCTAATTATCATTTTTATCATCTTCATTTTTATCACGATTATCAAAATTTTCATCTTCATCATCATCATCCTGTTGAACTTCATCATCGTCACCATCATCATCATTTTCATCATCATCATCATCACGATCTTCATCATAATCATCATCATCATCTTCATCTTCATAATTGTCATTATCATCATCATCACTATTTTCATCATCATCAACATCATCATCATCATCTTAATCATCAACATTCTCAGCATCATCATCATAAAAATCATAATCTTCATCGTCATCATCATGTCCATCTTCATCTTAATGATCACCATCATGATCATGATCATCCTCATCAACATAATCATTATCATCATTTTCATCTTTATAATTGTCATCATCATTATCATAATCATAATCATGATGATCTTCACCATCCTCATCTTCATCATAATTATCATCATCATCATGTCCATCTTCATCACCTTTGTGTTAATAATCGTCATTATAATCATCTTCATCATTCATCATCATCATGATCATCATCATCTTCATCAACATCATCTTCATCTTCAACTTCATATTCATCATCTTCATTATGATCATCATCATCCTCATTTTTATTATCATTATCATCATGCTCATCTTCTTCATTTTCACCTTCATCGTTGTGATCATCATTATCATCATCATCATCATCAACATCTTCATCTTACTAATCGTTATCATCATCATCATCATCAACATCTTCATCTTACTAATCGTTATCATCATCATCATCATTATCGTCATTATCTTCATCTTCATCATCTACTTTATCTTGATTACCATTATTATCATCTTCATTTTTATCACGATCATCATAATTTTGATCTTCATAAATTTCATCTTCATCATCATCAATCTGTTGATCGTCATCATTGTCACCATCACCATCATAATCATTTTCATCTTCATCATAATCATCATTATCATCTTAATCATCATCTTCATCTTCATAATTGTTATTATCATCATCATCATCATCATGATCATCTTAATAATCATCATCCTCAGTATTATCATCATAAAAATCATAATCTTCATCATCATCATCATGTCCATCTTCAACTTAATAATCTTCATGATCATCATCTTTATTATCATCATCACCATCATGATCATGATCATCTTCTTCAACATAATCATCATCATCATTTTCATCTTTATAATCGTTATCATCATCATCATCACGATCATCTTCTTCATCATCATCATGTTGATCTTCACCATCTTCATCTTCATCATCATCATCATCATCATCATGAAAATCATAATCTTCAACACCTTTGTGTTAATAATCGTCATTATCATCATCTTCATCAACATAATCATCATCATCATCTTCATCTTTATAATCGTCATCATCATTATCATCTTCATCTTCATCATCATCATATTTATCTTCATCATCTTCATCATCATTATCTCCATCTTCATCTTCATGACCATCATCTTGATCATCAACATCATCTTAATCATCATCATCATTATATCTTCATTATCATCATCTTCTTTATCTTCATCACGATTATCATACTTTTCATCTTTATTATCATCATCATCATCATTATCTCCATCTTCATCATCTTCATTATCTCCATCTTCATCATCTTCATTATCATCATCATCATTGTTTTCATCATCATCATCATTATCTCCATCTTTCTTCATCATCTCCGTTTTAATCATCGTCGCGATCGTCATCAACTTCTTCATCATCATCGTCATCTTCATTTTCATTTTCATCATAGTCATCATCTTCATTATCATTATCATAATCATCATATTCGCCATCATCATCTTCATTATCATCGTGATCATCATCGTTATTTTCTTTATGTTCATAATTGTCATCATCATTATCATCATCTTGATTATTATCATATCTTCATAATTATAATCATCATCATCTTGATCTTCATAACCGTCATCATCATCATCTTCAATATCATAGTCGTCAACATCATCATCGACATCATATGCATTTTCATTATCATCATCATCATCATCATCACCTTCATCATCATCATCATAATTATCATCATGATAATCATCATCTTCATCTTCATAAACTTCATCTCCATCATCATCTTCATCATATTTATCTTGATAATCATCATCATCATCATCATCATCATCATCATCTCCATATTTATCATCATCATGTTCATTATCTTCATCATCATCGTCATGATCTTTTTCATAATGATCATCATCATTATCTTCATCATCATCGTCATCATCTTTTTCATAATGATCATCATCATTATCTTCATCATCATCGTCATCATCTTTTTCATAAT
Organism: Carcinoscorpius rotundicauda; assembly: GCA_011833715.1. Classification (NCBI taxonomy): domain Eukaryota; kingdom Metazoa; phylum Arthropoda; class Merostomata; order Xiphosura; family Limulidae; genus Carcinoscorpius; species Carcinoscorpius rotundicauda. The sequence goes on along the minus strand of CM022391.1, from coordinate 113,632,024 downwards.
GATCATCATCATTATCTTAATCATCATCATATTCATAATCGTCATCATCATCATTATCATTATCATCATCGACATCATCTTCATCTTCATCATCGTCATTATCATCATCATCATCATCATATTCGCCATCATCATCTTCATTATCATCGTGATCGTCATCTTTATTTTCTTTATCTTCATAATCGTCATCATCATCATCATCATTATCATCATCTAGATTATTATCATATCTTCATAATTATAATCATTATCATCTTGATCTTCATAATCATCATCATCATCTTCATTTAGATAATCATCATCATCACCATAATTATCATCATGATAATCATGATCTTCATCATCATCATCATCATCTTCATATTTATCATCATCATGATCATTATCATCATCATCATCATCATCTTCATATTTATCATCATCATGATCATTATCATCATCATCATCATCTTCATATTTATCATCATCATCATCATCATCTTCATATTTATCATCATCATGATCATTATCATCATCATCATCATCATCTTCATATTTATCATCATCATGATCATTATCATCATCATCATCATCATCGTTTTCATCATCACAATCATCATCATCATATCCATCTTAATGATCATCATCACCATCATAATCATCATCATTTTCACCAACATAATCATCATGATAATCTTCATCTTCATAAACTTCATCTCCATCATCATCTTCATCAACTTCATTTTGATAATCATCATCATTATCATTTCCATATTTATCATCGTCATAATAATCTTCATCATCATTCATATTCATTTTCATCATCTCCATCTTTATCATCGTCATCATCATCATCCATACCATCTTCATTATCATCATCATCATTTTCATCTTTATCACGATAATCATAATTTTCATCTTCATAAACTTCATCTTCATCATCATCATCCTGTTTAACTTCATCATTTTCATCATCATCATCGTCATCATTATCTTCTTCATCTTCATCTTCATCATCATCTTCAGTATGATCATCATCATCCTCATTTTAATCATCATTGTCATCATCATCATCATACTAATCTTCATCATTTTCAACTTCATCGTTGTTATCATCATCATCCTGTTTAACTTCATCATTTTCATCATCATCATCGTCATCATCATCTTCTTCATCTTCATAAATTTTATCTCCATCATCATCATCATGCTAATCTTCATCATTTTCAAAATCATCATTGTTATCATCATCATTATCATCATCTTCATCATAATCATCATCTTCATCTTCATAATCGTCATCTTCATCATCATCATCTTCATCTTCATTTTCATCATAGTCATCATCTTGATTATCATCATCATAATCTTCATCTTCATCATCATCATCATTTTCATCTTCATTATCATTGTCATCATCATCTTAATCATCTTTATCTTCATCATGATCATCATCATCATCATCATCGACATCATCTTCATCATCGTCATTATCATCATCATCATTATCATATTCACCATCGTCATCATCATCTTCATCTTCATTATCATCGTGATCATCATCTTCATTAACTACACCATCTTCATTATCATCATCATCTTCATTATCATCGTGATCATCATCTTCATTAACTACACCATCTTCATTATCATCATCATCTTCATTTTTATCACGATAATCATATTTTTATCTTCATAAACTTCATCTTCATCATCATCATCTTCAGTATGATAATCATAATCATATTTTTATCTTCATAAACTTCATCTTCATCATCATCATCTTCAGTATGATAATCATAATCCTCATTTTTATCATCATCATCATCATCTTCATTATTTTCAATATCATCTTCGTCATAATCATCATCATCATCTTAATAATCATCATCTTCATCTTCATAATCGTCATCATCATCATCTTCATCTTCATTTTCATCATAGTCATCATCTTCATTATCATCTTCATAATCGTCATCATCATCATCATCGACATCATTTTCATCTTCATCATCGTGATCATCATCATTATCATATTCACCATCATCATCATCATCATCTTAATTATTATCGTGATCATCATCTTCATTATCTTCATTTTCATAATCGTCGTCATCATCATCATCATCATGTTCATCTTTTTCATAATTATCATGTTCATCTTCATCACCTTCATCATCAGCATCACAATCATCATCTTCATTATTATCATAATCTTCATCATCATAATCATCATCATCTTCATCATCATAATCATCATCATCTTCATCTTCATAATCGTCATCATCATCATGAGCATGTGCATCATCATCATCTTCTTTTTGTAGTCGAGAACATCGTCACTGTCATCATCTCCATTTTCATTATCATCATCATCATCATCATGATCATCTTAATCATCAACTTCATCATCAGTCATCACAATCATGGTAATCATTATCATTCTCTTCATCTTCACATCATCATCACATCATTGTAATCATCATCTTTATCAACATAATCATCTTCAACATCGTCATATTCATCATCATCAAAATCTTCATAATTATCATCTTTATTATCAACATCATAATGATCTTCATCTTGATTATTTACATCTTCATCATCATCATTATCATCTTCATCTTCATCATCTTCAGTATGATCATCATCATCCTAATATTTATCATCATCTTCATCTTCATAAACTTCATCTTCATCATCATCATCATATTTATCTTCATCATCTTCATTTTCATCATCATCATCATTATCTCCATCTTCATCATTTCCGTTTTCATCATCGTCGCGATCATCATCATCATCTTCATCTTCTTCTTCATCCTCATCCTCCTCCTCATCATCATCATCATCTTCGTCATTATCGTCATCATCATCTTCATAATGATCGTCATCATCATCATCATCATTATCATCATCGACATCATCTTTATTATCTTTATCTTCATAATCGTTATCATCATCATCATTTTCTACATCATCATCATCATCTTAATCATAATCACCTTCATCTTCATAATCGTGATTATCATCTTTATTATCTTTATCTTCATAATCGTTATCATCATCATCATTTTCTACATCATCATCATCATCTTAATCATAATCACCTTCATCTTCATAATCGTGATCATCATCATCTCCATCTTCATTATCATGATCATCATAATCTTAATCATCTTCATCTTCATTTTGATCATAGTCATCATCTTCATTATCATCATCATAATCTTCATCTTCATTTTGATCATAGTCATCATCTTCATTATCATCATCATAATCTTCATCTTCATTTTCATCATAGTCATCATCTTCATTATCATGATCATAATCTTCATCTACATTTTCATCATAGTCATCATCTTCATTATCATCATCATAATCTTCATCTTTATCATCATCATAATCATCATCATCTTCATCTTCATCATCATCGTCATCATCATCTTAATCATCTTCATCATCATCATCTTCATCATGATCCTGATCATCATCTTCATCATCCTTAAAATCGTCATCATCATCTTCATAATCGACATCATCTTCATCATCAGTATCATCATCATCATACAATCTTTACCTTACTAATCGTCATCATCATCATCATCATCTTCATCTTCATCATCTCTACCATCTTCATTATCATCATCATCATGTTCATCTTTATTACGATAATCAAATTTTCCATCTTAATAAACTTCATCTTCATCATCTTCATCCTGTTTAATTTCATCATTCTCATCATCATCTTTATTACGATAATCATATTTTCCATCTTAATAAACTTCACCTTCTTCCTGTTTAATTTCATCATTTTCATCATCATCATCTTCATCTTTATCATGATCATCATATCATCTTCATCTTTATCATGAACATCATATCATCTTCATCTTTATCATGATCATCATATCATCTTCATCTTTATCAACTTCATTTTCATATTCATCATCACATTGATCTTCATAATCATCATCATCATTCATATACATCATATCATCTTCATCTTTATCATGATCATCATATCATCTTCATCTTTATCAACTTCATTTTCATATTCATCATCACATTGATCTTCATAATCATCATCATCATTCATATACATCATCTCCAACTTTGTCATCGTTACCATCATCATATCCATCTTCATCATCTTTGTCTTAATAATCGTCATCATTATCATCATCTTCATCATTCATCACCATCATGATCATCCTCTTTATCAACATAATCATCATAATCTTCATCTTAATAATCGTCATCATTATCATAATCTTCATCATTCATCACCATCATGATCATCATCTTTATCAACATAATCATCATAATCTTCATCTTAATAATTGTCATCATCATCATCACCATCATGATAATCATCATCCTTATCAACATAATCATCATCATCATTTTCATCTTTATAATCGTCATTATCATTATCATCATGATCACGATCATCTTCTTTATCATCATCATGTTCATCTTTATCATCATAATCATCATGTTTATTATTAACATCATAATGATCTTCATCATCATCACCATCATCGTCATCATAATCATGATCTTTATTATTAACATCATAATGATCTTCATTTTGATTATATTTTTAATTTCATGATCATCATCATCATCTTTATTATCAACATCATAAATATCTTCATCTTGATTATTTACATCTCCATCATCATCATCATCATCTTCAGTATGATCATTATCATCCTAATTTTTATTCTTATCATCAGCATCATCTTCATCTTCATAAACTTCATCTTCATCATCATCATCATCATATCTATCTTCATCATCTTCATTATTATCATGTTCATCTTCATCATCTCTATCTTTATCATCGTCGCGATGATAGTCATCATCATCATCATCATCTTCATCTACATTTTCATCATAGTCATAATCTTCATCATCATCATCATAATCTTCATCTTTATCATCATCATCACCATCTTCACCTTCATCATAACCGTCATAATCATCTTAATCACTTTATCTTCATCATCTTCATCATCTTCATCATTTTCATAATCGTCATAATCATCTTAATCATCATCATCATGATCTTCATCTTCATTTTCATCAAAGTCATCATCTTCATTATCATCATCATAATCTTCATCTTTATCATCATCATCACAATCATCATCTTCATCATCATCATCATCTTAATCATCTTCATCTTCATCATCATCATCATCATCTTCATGATAATCGTCATCATCATCTTAATCATCATTATTTTCATAATCGTCATCATAATCATTATCTTCATTATCATCGTGATCATCATCTTTATTATCTTCATCTTCATCTTTATAAATTTCATCTCCATCATCATCATCTTCTTCAACATCACTGTTACGTATTTTTTGATGTTTTAAGTTCTTCGTAGACTAAACGCAACAGAAAAACGCAGATAACAGCTTGTATAATTTATTACACTAACCTATTAACAAATATAACAGATATAACATAAATTATATAATAACAGTGACAGATATTAAGTTACAACATTCGAAATTAATTACAAAACAAAATAATATTAGTTGCAAACTTCAAAATCAATCACAATACAAAACGGTACTGGCCTGTATCTAATGTAATGATACAAAATTAAAGTCTCAAATTCCAGTCTAGGGTGTGAATTTGGTCCCACGAAGAAATTCCGAAACAGTTCACAGTTCAAAAAATTCGCCGTCTCTCAGCACAAGCAGTAATTCAGATGTATCGTAGAGATTGACGAAATAAAATTACAGCTTCCGTAGATCTAACTTTTGTCACAAATCCAAGTTGAATATTCACAGCAAACACTTAATCTTTCTCAAATAACTAAAACTGATGCCTGAATAAAACTAATGACTGAATCTATCTTCTTTTTTCGAATAAAAACTGATGACTGAATCTATCTCTCGTCACCGTCTTTTATACCGATAGGCCTATTTCTCGAACAATCTTGCAATTTCCATACAACTCCAGAGCTATCCACGCATATCCGTTCTTGCACGAGACTACACGTCTAGACAGGAAGTCACCAGCACTCATTTACAAACCTATAATTGGTCTACTTAATTCGAGAAAGTTCTAAAATGTTACCCTGAATGAATAACAAAATATTAGTTTAAACTTTGAAACAATAATATCAATATGGAAAAATGAATAATACAAATGAAAATTCAAACACAACACTACATGTTGTCGTTTACAAAATATTTACACATATACATAACAATCACCATCATCATAATCTTCATGTTTATCGTCATAATCATCATCATCTTCATCATTATGGTCATCATCATCATCATCTTCATCATTATGGTCATCATCATCATCTTTATAACCGTCATCATCATCGACATCATCTTGATCATCACCATCATCTTCATTATCATTGTGATCGTCATCTTCATTATTTTCATCTTGATAATCGTCATCACCATCATTATCATTATCAACATCATCATAATCATCATCGTCCCCATCACCTTCATCATCAGCATCATCATCATCTACATTTTCATAGTCGTCAACATCATCATCGTCATCATCTCCATTTTCATTATCATCATCAACATCTTCATTTAAATAATCATCATCATCATCATTTCATCTCCATTACCATCTTCATCATCTTCTTCTTCATAATCATTATCATCATTATCTCCATCTTCATCATCTCCGTTTTAATCATCGTCGCGATCATCATCATCGTTATTATCATCATCATCATCATCATCTTTATTACCTTTATCTTCATAATCGTTATCATCATCATCATTATCTTCATCATCATCTTCATCATAATCATCTTCATCATCTTAATCATCATCATTTTCGTCTTCGTAATCGTGATCATCATCATCTCCATCTTCATCATCATGATCATCATCATCATCATCTCCATCTTCATTTTCATCATAGTCATCATCTTCATTATCAACATAATCTTCATCTTTATGATCATCATCTTTATCTTCATTATCATCGTCATCATCATCTTAATCATCTTGATTTTCATTTTCATCATAGTCATCATTTTCATTATCATTATCATAATCTTCATCTTTATCATCATTATAATCATCATCATCATTTTCATCTTAATCATCTTCATATTCATTATCATCATCTTCATCATCATCATCATTTTCATCTTAATCATCTTCATATTCATTATCATCATCTTCATCATCATCATCATCTTTATTATCATCGTGATCGTCATCTTGATTATCTTCATCTTAATCATCATCATCATCATCACCATCATCATCATGATAATCATCATCATCATCTTCATTTAAATAATAATAATCATCATCATTTCATCTCCGTCATCATCTTCATCATCTTCTTCTAATTAATCATTATCATCGTCATCATTATCATCTACACCATCTCCATTATCATCATCATCATCTTCATCTCCGTTTTAATCATCGCCGCAATCATCATCATCATCATCTTCATCATAATCATCATCATCATCATCTTCATCATAATCATCATCATCATCATCTTCATTATCATCGTGATCATCATCATCTTCATTATCATCGTGATCATCATCTTTATTATCATTATCTTCATAATCGTTATCATCATCATCATCATTATCTTCATCTTCATCATAATCATCATCATCATCTTTGTCTTCATAATCGTGATCAGCATCATCTCCATCTTCATCATCTTGATCATGTTAATCATCATCATCATCTCCATCTTCATTTTCATCATAGTCATCATCATCATAATCTTCATCTTTATCATTATCATCTTTATCTTCATTATCATCGTCATCTTCATCATCATCTCCATCTTCATCATCATGATCATCTTAATCATAATCACCATCTTCATCTTAACCATCATCATCATGTTCATCTTCATTTTCATCATAGTCATCATCTTCTTTATGATATTAATAATCATTATCATGTTCATCTTCATCTTCATCATCATCGTCATCATCATCTTCATCATCTTCATTATCTTTATAATCGTCGTCATCACCTTCATCATCGCCATCGTCTTCGTTTTCATCATCATCATTTTCACCTTTATCATCTTCAGTATGATCATCATCATCTTCATTTTCATAAATTTCATCTCCAACATCTTCATGATCATCATCTTCATTTTCATAAATTTCATCTCCATCATTAACATCATGTTCATCTTTATCATAATCATCATCATCATCTTCGTCTTCATAATCGTGATCATCAACATCATAATCTCCATCTTCATCATCATGATCATCATAATCATCATCATCATCTTCGTCTTCATAATCGTGATCATCAACATCATAATCTCCATCTTCATCATCATGATCATCATAATCATCATCATCATCTTCGTCTTCATAATCGTGATCATCAACATCATAATCTCCATCTTCATCATCATGATCATCATAATCATCATCATCATAATCTCCATCTTCATCATCATGATCATCATAATCATCATCATCATCTTCTTCCTCATAATCGTGATCATCATCATCATCATCTCCATCTTCATCATCATGATCATCATAATCATCATCATCATGATCTTCATTTACATAAATTTAATCTTCATGATCTTCATGATCATCATTTTCATTATCATCATCATCATGATCTTCATTTACATAAATTTAATCTCCATGATCTTCATGATCATCATTTTCATTATCATCATCATTATTGTTTTCATCATGATCATCATTATCTCCATCTTCATCATCGTCGCGATCATCATCATCATTTTCATTATCATCATCATCATGATCTTCATTTACATAAATTTAATCTCCATGATCTTCATGATCATCATTTTCATTATCATCATCATCATTGTTTTCATCATGATCATCATTATCTCCATCTTCATCATCTCCGTTTTAATCATCGTCGCGATCATCATCATCGTTATTATCATCATCATCATCATCATCTTTATTACCTTCATGTTCATAATCGTTATCATCATCATCATCTTCATCATCTTAATCATCATCATCTTCGTCTTCATAATCGTGATCATCATCATCTCCATCTTCATCATCATGATCATCATAATCATCATCATCATCTCCATCTTCATTTTCATCATAGTCATCATCTTCATTATCATCAACATAATCTTCATCTTTATGATCATCATCTTTATCTTCATTATCATCGTCATCATCATCTTAATCATCTTCATTTTCATTTTCATCATAGTCATCATTTTCATTATCATTATCATAATCTTCATCTTTATCTTCATCTTAATCATCATCATCATCATTTCATCTCCATCATCATCTTCATCATCTTCTTCTTAATAATCATTATCATCATTATCTCCATATTTATCATCATCATCATCATCGTCATTATCATCTTCATCTTTATCATCTACACCATCTTCATTATCATCATCATCATCTTCATCTCCGTTTTAATCATCGCCGCAATCATCATCATCATCATCTTCATCATAATCATAATCATCATCATCTTAATCATCATCATCATCATCATCTCCATCTTCATTTTCATCATAGTCATCATCATCATAATCTTCATCTTTATCATCATCTTTATCTTCATTATCATCGTCATCTTCATCATCATCTCCATCTTCATCATCATGATCATCTTAATCATAATCATGATCTTCATCTTAACCATCATCATCATCTTCATCTTCATTTTCATCATAGTCATCATCTTCTTTATCATATTAATAATGATCATCATCTTCATCTTCATTATCATCGTCATCATCATCTTAATCATCTTCATATTCATCATCATCATCTTCATTATCTTTATAATCGTCATCATCACCTTCATCATCGACATCATCTTCATTTTCATCATCATTATCTTCACCTTCATCATTTTCAGTATGATCATCATCGACATCATCTTCATTTTCATCATCATCATTTTCACCTTCATCATCTTCAGTATGATCATCATCATCATCATCTTCATTTTCATAAATTTCATCTCCATCATTAACATCATGTTCATCTTTATCATAATCATCATCATCTTCTTCTTCATAATCGTGATCATCATCATCATATCCATCTTCATCATCATGATCATCATAATCATCATCATCATGATCTTCATCTTCATTTTCTTCATAGTCATCATCATAATCTTCATATTTATCATCATCATCTTCGTCTTCATCTTCATCATCATCGACATCGTCCTCTTAATAATCTTCATCATCATCATAATCTTCTGCATCTTCATAATCGTCATCAACATCATCATCGATATCATCTTCATCTTCATCATAATATTTATCTTCATCATCTTTATTATCATCATCATATTCACCATCATCGTCATCATCACCATCATCATCTTCATTATCGTCGTGATCATCATCTTCATTATCTTCATCTTCATAATTGTCATCATCATCATCATTATTATCAAAATCACCATAATCATCATCATACCATTATCACCATCATCATCATTATCATCATGTTGATATTCATTATCTTCATTATAATCATCATCAACTTCATCTTATAATTGTCATCATGATCATCATTATCTCAATATTCCTCAGCATGATCATCTCAATCATCATCATCATAATAATCATTTTCATCTTCATTTTCAACATAATCAATTTCATCTTGTTCATGATTATCTTAATCTTCATAATCGTCATCATCATCATCTTCATCTTCATTTTAGTCATAGTCATCATCTTCATTACAATCATCATAATCTTCATCTTTATCATAATCATCTTCATCTTCATCATCAGCGTCATAATCATCTTAATCACCTTCATCTTCATAATCGTCATCATCATCATCATCATTATTATCGTGATCATCATATTCATTATCTTTATCTTCATCATCTACATGATCTTGATTATCATCATCATCATCTTCATCTTTATCATGATCATCATCATAATCATCTTCATCTTCATCATCAGCGTCATAATCATCTTAATCACCTTCATCTTCATAATCGTCATCATCATCATTATTATCGTGATCATCATATTCATTATCTTTATCTTCATCATCTACATTATCTTGATTATCATCATCATCATCTTCATCTTTATCACGATTATCATATTTTTCATCTTCATTATCATCATCATCTTCAGTATGATCATCATCATCTTTATTTTTATCATCATCGTCTTCATCTTCATAAATTTCATCTCCATCATCATCATCATTCTCATCTTCATAATCTTTATCATCATCATCTTCATAATCGTCATCATGATCATCATCTCCATCTTCATCATGATGATCATCTTAATTATCATCATCATCATCATCGTCATCATCATCTTCATTTAGATAATCATCATCAACATCACCTTCATCTTCATAAACTACATCTCCATTATCATCTTCATCTTCATAACCATCATTATCATCATCTCCATATTTATCATCATAATGATCATTATCATCATCATCATCATCTTCATCATCTCCATCATCATCTTCATCACCACTATCATCATTATCATCATCTCCATATTTATCATCATCATGATCATTATCATCTTTGTCATCATCATCATCATTATCTTCATCATCATCATCATACAATCTTCATTTTACTAATAGTCATCATCATAATCTTTATCTTCATCTTCATCATTTACACCATCTTCATTATCATCATCATCATCTTCATCTTTATCACTATAATCATATTTTTCATCTTCATAAACTTCATCTTCATCATTTACACCATCTTCATTATCATCATCATCATCTTCATCTTTATCACTATAATCATATTTTTCATCTTCATAAACTTCATCTTCATCATCGTCATTTTCAATATGATCATCATCATCCTCATCTTCACCTTCATAAATTTCATCTCCATCATCATCATCATTCTGATCTTGATCATTTTCAACTTCATCGTTGTCATCATCACCATCATCTTCATAATCATCATCATCATCTTCATTTTCATAATCGTGATCATCATCATCTCCATCTTCATCATCATGATCATCTTAATCATCATCATCATCTTCATTTTCATCATAGTCATCATCTTCATTATCATGATCATAATCTTCATCTTTATCATCATCATAATCATCATCATCATCTTCATCTTCATCTTTATTTTCATCATAGTCATCATCTTCATTATCATGATCATAATCTTCATCTTTATCATCATCATAATCATCATCATCTTCGTCTTAATCATCATCGTGATCATCATCTTCATCATCATCACCTTCATCATTATCGTCATCATCATCATCATCATCGGCATCATCTTCATCTTCATCATCGTCATCATCATTATCATCATCATCATCTTCATTATCATCATCATCTTCTTTATCTTTATTACGATTATCATATTTTTCATCTTTGTTATCATCATCATCTTCATTTTTATCACTATAATCATATTTTTCATCTTCATAAACTTCATTTTCATCATCATCATCATGTTTATCTTCATCATTTTCATTATCATCTTCTTCATCTTCATCATCGTCATTTTCAATATGATCATCTTCATCCTCATCTTCACCTTCATAAATTTCATCTCCATCATCATCATCATGCTCATCTTGATCATTTTCAACTTCATTTTTGTCATCATCACCATCATCTTCATAATCATCATCTTCACCATAATCATCATCATCTTCATCTTCATGATCATGATCATCTTAATCATCATCATCATCATAGTCATCATCTTCATTATCATGATCATAATCTTCATCTTTATCATCATCATAATCATCATCATTTTCATCTTAATCATCATCGTGATCATCATATTAATCATCTTCATCATCATCACCTTCATCATGATCGTCATCATCATCTTCATTATCTTTATAATCGTCATCATCATCATCATCATCTTCATTATCTTCATCTTCATCATCTACACCATCTTCATTACCATCGTCATCTTCTTCATCTTTATCACGATTATCATATTTTTCATCTTTATTATCATCATCATCTTCTTCATTATCATCGTGATCATCATCTTTATTATCTTTATCTTCATAATCGTTATCATCATCATCATCATCTTCATCATCATCATCTTCATCATAATCATCATCATCATCTTCGTCTTCATAATCGTGATCATCATCATCTCCATCTTCATTATAGTCATCATAGTCATCATCTTCATTATCATCATCATAATCTTCATCTTCATGATAGTCATCATCATAATCTTCATATTTATCATCGTCATTATCTTTGTCTTCATCTTCATCATCATCATCTTTATCTTCATTATCATCGTCATCATCATCTTAATCATTTTCATCTTCATCATCATCATCTCCATCTTCATCATCATGATCATCTTAATCATCATCATCATCATCTTCATCTTCATCTTCATTTTCATTTTCATCATAATCATCATCTTCATTATCATCATCATAATCATCATCATCTTCATCTTCATCATCTTTATTATCATCGTGATTGTCATCTTCATTATCTTCATCTTAATAATCGTCATCATCGTGATCGTCATCTTCATTATCTTCATCTTAATAATCGTCATCATCATCATCGTCCCCATTACCTTCATCACGATCATCATCTTAATCATCATCATCACCTTCATCATCAGCATGATAATCATCATTATCTTCATCATCGTAATGATCATCATCTTCATCTTTATAATCGTCATGATCATCATCATCTACATTTTCATAGTCGTCAACATCATCATCGTCATCACCTACATTTTCATAGTCGACAACAGCATTATCGTCATCATCTACATTTTCATAGTCGTCAACATCAGCATCGTCATCATCATCATCACCATCATTATCTTCATTTAAATAATCATCATCATCATCATTTCATCTCCATCATCATCTTCTTCTTCATAATCATTATGATCATCATCACCATATTTATGATCATCATGATCATTATCATCATCGTCTTAATAGTAATCATCATCATCATCATTATCATCTTCATCTTCATCATCTACACCATCTTCATTATCATTATCATCATCTTCATCTTTATCACAAAATTCATATTTTTCATCTTCATAAACTTCATCATCATCATCATCCTGTTTATCTTCATCATTTTCATCATCATCATCTTCATTTTCATAAATTTCATCTCCATCATCTTCATGATCATCATCTTCATTTTCATAAATTTCATCTCCATATTAACATCATGCTCATCTTCATCATTTTGAACTTCATAGTTGTAATCATCATTATCATCATCATCATCTTTATCATAATCATCATCATCATCTTCATCTTCATAATCGTGATCATCATGTTCATTTTCATAAATTTCATCTCCATCATCTTCATTTTCATAAATTTCATCTCCATCATTAACATCATGCTCATCTTCATCATTTTGAACTTCATAGTTGTAATCATCATTATCATCATCACCATCTTTATCATAATCATCATCATCATCATCTTCATCTTCATAATCGTGATCATCATTATCATCATCTCCAACCTCATCATCATGATCATCTTAATCATCATCATCATGATCTTCATCTTCATTTTCATCATAGTCATCATCATAATCTTCATATTTATCATCGTCATCATCTTTGTCTTCATCTTCATCATCATCTTCTGCATCTTCATCATCATCATAATATTTATCTTCATCATCTTTATTATTATCATATTCACCATCATCGTCATCATCATCATCATCTTCATTATCTTCATCTTCATAATTGTCATCATCATCATCATTATTATCAACATCATCATAATCATCATCATCCTATTATCTTCATGATCACCATCATCATCATCATGTTTATATTTATCATCTTCATCATAATCATCATCATCTTCATCTTCATAATTGTCATCATGATCATCATTATCTCCATATTTCTCATCATGATTATCATAATCATTTTCATCTTCATTTTCATCATAATCATCATGATCTAGATAATGATTATCTTAATCTTCATAATCGTCATCATCATCATCTTAATCTTCATTTTAATCATAGTCATCATCATCATAATCTTCATCTTTATCATGATCATCATCATAATAATCTTCATCTTCACTCTCAGAGTCATAATAATCTTAATCACCTTCATCTTCATCATGATCTTAATCATCATCTTCATAATCGTCATCATCATCATCTTCATCATCATTATCATTGTGATCATCATCTTCATTATCTTTATCTTTATCATCTACATGATCTTGATTATCATCATCATCATCTTTATCACGATTATCATATTTTTCATATTCATTATCATCATCATCTTCATCTTCATCATCTTCAGTATGATCATCATCATCTTCATCTTCATCATCTTCAGTATGATCATCATCATCTTTATTTTTATCATAAATATCATCTCCATCATCATCATCATGCTCATCTTCATCATTTTCAACTTCATCGTAGTTATCATCATCATCATCTTCCTCCTCATCATCATCATCTTATTCATCATCATCATCATCTTCATCTTTATCATCATCATCATCTTCATCTTTATCATCATGATCATCTTAATTATCATCATCATCATCATCTTATTCATCATCATCATCATCTTCATCTTTATCATCATTATCATCTTAATTATCATCATCATCATCATAATCATCATCTTCATCATCATCATCAACATCACCTTCATCTTCATAAACTACATCTCCATCAACATCACCTTCATCTTCATAAACTACATCTCCATCATCATCTTCATAATCATCATTATCATCATCTCCATATTTATCATCATCATGATCATTATCATCTTTGTCATCATAATCATCATTATCAACATCTCCATATTTATCATCATCATGATCATTATCATCTTTGTCATCATAATCATTATCATCTTTGTCATCATAATCATTATCATCTTTGTCATCATAATCATCATTATCATCATCTTCATCATCATCATCATACAATCTTCATTTTATTAATCGTCATCATCATCATCTTTATCTTCATCTTCATCATTTACACCATCTTTATTATCATCATCATCATCTTCATCTTTATCACTATAATGATATTTTTCATCTTCATAAACTTCATCTTCATCATCATCATCATCATCTTCACCATAATCATCGTCATCTTCATCATCATCATCTTCACCATAATCATCGTCATCTTAATCATCATCATCTTCATCTTCATAATCGTGATCATCATCATCTTCATCTTCATTTTCATCATAGTTATCATCTTCATCATCATCGACATCATCTTCATCGTCATCATCATTATCATCATCATCTTCATTATCTTCAACTTCATCATCTACACCATCTTCATTATCATCATCATCATCTTCATCTTTATCACGATTATCATATTTTTCATTTTTATTATCATCATCATCTTCATGTTTATCACTATTATCATATTTTTTATCTTCATAAACTTCATCTTCATCATCATGATCGTATTTAACTTCATCATTTTCATCATCATCATCCTCATCTTCACCTTCACAAATTTCATCTCCATCATCATCATCATGCTCATCTTCATCATTTTCAACTTCATCGTTGTCATCATCACCATCATCATCATGCTCATCTTCATCATTTTCAACTTCATCGTTGTCATCATCACCATCATCATCATCAACTTAATCATCATCATCTTCATCTTCATAATCGTGATCATCATCATCTCCATCTTCATCATCATGATCATCTTAATCACCAGCATCATCATCTTCATCTTTATAAACTTCATTTTCATCATCATCACATTCATCATCAGCATCATAATCATCATCATCTTCATTATTATCATTATCTTCATCACCATAATGATCATCGTATTCATCTTTATAATCGTCATGATCATCATCAGCAACAGCATGAGGATCATCATCATCTACATTTTCATAGTGGTCAACATCATCATCGTCATCATCTCCATTTTCATTATCATCATCATCATCATCATCTTCATTTAAATAATCATCATCATCATCATTTCATCTCCATCATCTTCTTCTTTAGGATCATTATCATCATTATCTCAATACTCAACATCATCATCATTATCATCATCATCTTCATCTTTATCATCTACACCATCTTCATTATCATCATCATCATCTTCATCTTTATCACAATAATCATATTTTTCATCATCTTCATAATTTTCATCATCATCATCATCCTGTTTATCTTCATCATTTTCATCATCTTCATCATTATCTTCATTTTCATAAATTTCATCTCCATCATCTTCATTATCATCACCATCATTGTTTTCATCATCATCATCATTATCTCTATCTTCATCATTATCTTCATCTTCATCATCTCCGTTTTAATCATCGTCGCGATCATGATCATCATCATCTTTATCATAATCATCATCATAGTCATCATCTTCATTATCATCATCATAAATTTGATCTTTATCATCATCATCATCATCTTCATCTTCATCATCATCGTCATCATTATCTTAATCATCATCATATTCATAATCGTCATCATCATCATCATCATTAACATCATCGACATCATCTTCATCTTCATCATCGTTATTATCATCATCATCATCTTCATTATCATCGTGATCATCAACTTTATTATCTTTATCTCCATGATCGTTTTCATCATCATTATCATCTTCATCATAATCATCATCATCATCTTCGTCTTCATCATCTTCATCATGATCCTCATCGTCATCTTCATCATCTTTATAAACGTCATCATCATCTTCATCATCGACATCATCTTCATCATCATCTTTATTATCATCGTGATCATCATCATCTTTATCTTCATTATCATCGTCATCATCTTAATCATCTCCATCTTCATCATCATGATCATCTTAATCATCATCATCATCATCATCTTCATCTTCATTATCATCATCATAATCATCATCATCTTCATCATCATCGTCATCATCATCTTCATCATGATCCTCATCGTCATCTTCATCATCTTTATATACGTCATCTTCATCATCACCATCATCATCATCATTATCATCATCATCATCATGATCATCATTATCTTCATCTTCAAAATCGTCATCATCTTCATTTTTATAATCGACATCATCTTCATCTTCATAATCGTAATGATCCTCATCATCATCATCAACATCATCATAATAATCATCATCCCCATTATCTTTATCATCATGATCATCTTCATCATCATTATCATTATTTTCATATTTATCTCCATCAGCATCTTCGTCATCATCATCATGTTCATCTTCATCATCTTCATCTTAATAATCGTCATTATCATCATCATCATTATCAAAAACTTCATCATCTTTTATCATCATTATCATATTTATCTTCATAATTATAATCATTAAGATAATCATAATATTCATCATCATCATCATAATAACCATCATCATCTTCATCAGAATTATGATGATTATCTTCATCATCATCATTATAATTATCTTTATCATCATCAACATCATCTTCATGTTCATAAACTTGATCATCATCATTATAATCATCTTAATCATCATCATCATGTTCATAAACTTCATCCTCATCATCATCATTATCATGTTTATCTTCATAATTATTATCATTAATATAATCATAATATTCATCTTCATCATCATCATCATAATTATGTTCATCTTCGTCATCCTTATCTCCTTGATCATCATCATCATCTTAATCATCTTCATCTTCATTATCGTCATCATCCTCATCATCATCATCAACATCATCATAATAATCATCATTCCCATTATCTTTATCATCATGATCATCTTCATTATCATTATCATTATTTTCATTTTTATCTTCATCAGCATCTTCGTCATCATCATCATGTTCATCTTTATCATCTTCATCTTAATAATCGTCATTATCAAAAACTTCATCATCATTCATCATCATCATCATGTTCATCTTCATCTTCATCTTGATCATCATCATGTTCATCTTTATCATTTTCATCGTCCTTTTCAACATCGTCATCATAATTATCATAAACTTCATCATCATTCATCATCATCATCATGTTTATCATCATCTTCTTCATCTTCATCTTGATCATCATCATGTTCATTTTCATCATCTTCATCTTCATTTTCATCATCGTCATCTTCGTCAACAACATCGTCTTCATGATCATCATTATCTTAATCATCAACATAATCATCATAATCTCAGTCTTCTTCATCTTCATTATCATCATCATCTTCATCTTCATCATCTACATCATCTTCATTGTCATCATAATTATCATCCTGTTCATCATCATCATGTTCATCTTCATCTTCATCTTGATCATCATCATGCTGATTTTTATCATCTTCATCTTCATTTTCATCATCGTCATCATCATTATCATAAACTTCATCATTATTCATCATCATTGTTACGTATTTTCTGATGTTTTATGTTCTTCGTAGATTAAACGCAACAGAAAAACACAGATAACAGCTTGTATAATTTATTACACTAACCTATTAACAAATATAACAGATATAACATAAATTATATAATAAGTGACAGATATTAAGTTACAACCTTCGACATTAATTACAAAACAAAATAATATTAGTTTCAAACTCCAAAATTAATCACAATACAAAACGGTACTGGCCTGGCTCTAATATAATGAATTAAAATGAAAGTCTCAAATTCCAGTCTAGGGTGTGAATTTGGTCCCACGAAGAAATTCCGAAACAGTTCACAGTTCAATAAATTCGCCGTCTCTCAGCACAAGCGGTAATTCAGAAGTATCGTAGAGATTGACGAAATAAAATCACGGCTTCCGTAGATCTAACTTCAGTCACAAATCCAAGTTGAATAATCACAGCAAACACTTAATCTTTCTCAAATAACTAACTCTCTTCTTTTGAAATAAAACTTGTGTCTGATTCTCACTCTTTGTCTTCGAATAAAACTAATGACTGAATCTCTCTCCCTCGAATAAAACTGATGACTGATGACTGAATCTGTCTCTTGTCACCGTCTTTTATACCGATAGATCTATTTTTCGAACAATCTTGCAATTTCCATACAACTCCAGAGCTATCCACGCATATCCGTTCTTGCACGAGACTACACGTCTAGACAGGAAGTCACCAGCACTCATTTACAAACATGTGATTGGTCTACTTAATTCGAGAAAGTTCTAAAATGTTACCCTAAATAAATAACATATTTTAGTTTAAACTTCGAAACAATAATATCAATATGGAAAAATGAATAATACAAATGAAAATTCAAACACAATACGACATGTTGTCGTTTACAAAATATTTACACATATACATAACAATCATCATCTTCATCTTCATCATCTGGATCATCTTCATTGTCATCATCATCATCATCATCTTCATCAACATCGGGATCATCATCTTATTCATATCCTCTTCATTATCTTCATCTTTAAAATCGTCATCATCCTCATCATCACCATCAACATCATCATAATCATTATCATCCCCATTATCTTAATCATCAATATCATCATCTTTATCTTCATCATAATCAGCATCTTCATGGTCATCATCATCATTGTCTTCATAATCTTCATTATCATCATCATCATCATCTTGATCTTAATAATCGTCATCTCATCATTATTATCATCTTCATTATCTTCATCAACATCATCACAATCATCATTATCACCATTGTCATCATCATCATCTTCATCATCATCATCATCTTAATCTTCATCATCATCATTATCATCATGTTGATCTTCATCACCTTCATCATCATCATTATCATCATGTTGATCTTCATCACCTTCATCATCATCATTATCATCATGTTGATTTTCATCACCTTCATCATCATAATCATCATCTTTATTATCTTCATCATCTTTGTCTTAATAATCGTCATGATCTTCATCATCATCATCATCATGATACTCATCGTATTTATTATCAAGACCATCATTTTCATGTTCATCATCTCCATCTTCATCATCGTCGCGATCATCATCATCATCATTATCTTCATCTTCATAATCGTCATCATCTTCATCTTTATAATCGACATCATCTTCATCTTCATAATTGTCATCATCCTCATCATAATCATCAACATCATCATAATAATCATCATCCCCATTATCTTTATCATCATGATCATCTTCATCATCATTTTCATCTTTATCTTCATCAGCATCTTCGTCATCATCATCATGTTCATCTTCATCATCTTCATCTTAATAATCGTCATTATCATCATCATCATTATCAAAAACTTCATCATCATTATCATATTTATCTTCATAATTATGATAATTAAGATAATCATAATATTCATCTTCATCATAATCATCATCATCTTAATCATCTTCATCTTCATTATCTTCATCATCATCAGCTTCATCTTCATAATCATCATCATTATCATCATCATAACCATCATCATCTTCATCATAATTATGATCATCATCTTCATCATCATCATTATAATCATCTTTATCATCATCATCATCTTCATATTCATAAACTTCATCCTCATCATCATCATTATCATGTTTATCTTCATAATTATGATCATTAAGATAATCATAATATTCATCTTCATCATCATCATCATAATTATGTTCATCTTCGTCATCTTTATCTCCTTGATCATCATCATCATCTTAATCATCTTCATCTTCATTATATTCATCATTATCATCATCTTAATCATCTTCATCTTCATTATATTCATCATTATCATCATCGTCATATCAACATCATCATCATCTTCATCATCATAATCATCATCTTCAACATTATTAGCATTATGATCATCATCATCTGCATCTTCATCATCATGAAAATCATCATGTTCATTTGCATCATCTTCATCTTAATAACACTGGTATAGAAAAAAATATTTTTCGTTTGAGGCAAGAATGTGAATAGGTGTTTTTTACTGATTTGGGTGTGCTGAATTCAAATTTATAAACAGTTTTCTGGCTTTTAAATAGTCTCATTTTAGTATATACTAAGTATATACGTTGCAGCAGCTTATTACAGATAAAACAGGATAGACAAAGAACATTGTCGGAATAAATATACTAGGATGACACAATGTACACAATTCATGGTGCCGTGTACAGTTATAAGTGTGTATTCTTATACGATCTGGTGTACTTTGCCTCCGGGATGTCACGCAAGAGCATCCAGCAGAAGTTTCCCAACATGCTGTGGTTCCACTTGCCTTGGTAGTTGCTCTCCATCTTCGTAATGTTTTGGTGGAATCTTTTTTCGTGCTCATCACTCACTGTTCCAAGGTTTGGAGGTAAGAAGTTGAGGTGGGAATGGAGATAATGAATTTTGAGTGACATTCGGCATCCCATATCCTCATAAGTCTTTAGCAACTTTTCAATACAGGCTTGGTAATTTGGTACGCTTGTGTTACCAAGGAAGCCACAACAGACTGACTTAAATGCTTTCCATGCTCTCAGTTCGTTTAAGGTTAGATGCTCCTCAAAATCAGTATCCTTGAGCAGTTCTCGGATTTAAGGTCTGACAAAGATGCTTTCTTTGAGCTTAGCAGCACTGAGACCTGGGAACACAATAGACAAGTGTTGGAAAGCAGCACAATTTTTGGCCATGGCCTTCATGAAATTCTTCATCAAACCAAGCTTGATGTGAAGAGGAGGAAGAAGCAACTTCTTCATGTCAACCAGAGGATTCTCTTTGACTCTGTGTTCGCCAGGAACGAAAGTTCTTCTAGACCCCAGTCTTTCTGCTTGTAATGCGGGGATACAGCTCGACTATCACAGAGACAGAGAAAGCAACAGTACTTTGTGAAGCCCGCTTTCATACCCATAAGAAGAACAATGACCTTGAGGTTCCCACACAGACTCCACTGGTACTGGTTGTACTTAACAGCTTCGAAAAGAAGCTCCATATTGTCATAGGACACCTTTAGATGGACAGAGTGTGCAGTGGGAATGCTGGGATATTTATTCCCGTTGTGGAAAAGCACAGACTTGAGACTTCGCTTGGAAGAGTCTATGAAAAGATGCCAGTTTGAAGGATTATGTGGCAAACCAAAGAAAGTGAACAAGCCAGGTACATTTGTGCAGTAGCACAACTTGTTTTCCATGTCGAAAAATGAAGCAAGGTCTTTGTTCTGATTCCTGAAACTGGTGATCCTTACATCTTCCTGGACTAGGTTTCACTGTTTAAGCCGAGAATCCAAGAGCTCTAACTGCTGATTTGACAGATATATATCACAAGCAAGGTCATTTGGTCTTCTTGCGTGATCCAGTGTGGCTCGTTGCCACTTGTTCCTGAATAAGAAGAGTCAATATCTTCTGAAGAGATTGACTTGGTAGAATCTTCCCTTGGAGGCAATTCTTCATCTGATTTATTTGTATTTATTGCATAATACCTTAAAAAGAAGACATTAGTCACACAATATTAGAAATTAACCCTGAATGCATATACGCCTTTATGAACAGTATGTGAACAAAATGTACACTATACATATCTAAAAACTAGAGGTGATGAGAAAAATAGGATTTAGAATCTTAATTCAGCACCCCCAAATTGGGTTAAAATAGCCATTTTTGCGCTTGCCTCAATTTCATTGTAAACCAGTGTAATCGTGATCATCATCATTATCATCGTTTTCATCATCATCATCTTTATCTTAGTAATCGTCATCATCATTATCATCATCATCATCATCATGATGAAAATCATCATATTCATCTTCATCATCATGTCCATCTTCTTCATCTTCATCTTAATAATCGTCATCATCATCATTATCATCATCTTCATCATCATGTCCATCTTCTTCATCTTCATCTTAATAATCGTCATCATCATCATTATCATCATCTTCATCATCATGTCTATCTTCTTCATCTTCATCTTAATAATCGTCATCATCATCATTATCATCATCATCATGATCATCTTAATCATCAGCATCATCTTCATCTTCATTTTCATCATAACCATCACCATTTCATCTTCATCTTAATCATCATCATCATCATCTTCATCTTCATCATCATCATCATCATCATGATCTTCTTACTCATCACCATCATGTTCATTTTCATCATCTTCATCGTCATCATCATAATCATCTTGATCATGATAATCTTAATCATCATCATTTTCATAATCGTCATCAACATCATCTTTATTTTCATGATGATCATCATCATAATCATATTCATCATCACCATGTTCATCACCATCATGATAATCATCATCTTCATTATCATCATCATCATCATAAGCATCATCATTTCATCTTCATCTTAATCATCGTCATCATCATCATTTTCAACATCATCGTGATCATCATCTTAATCATCAATGTCTTCAATATCTTCATCTTCATAATCGTCTCAATCCTCATCATTATCATCATCTTCATCTTCATCATCATCATTATCATCATCTTCATCATCATCATTATCATCATCTTAATCTTCATCATCATCATCATGATCTTCTTACTCATCACCACCATGTTCATTTTCATCATCTTCATCTTCATCATGATCATCTTAATCATCATCATCTTCATAATCGTCATCAACATCACCTTTATTTTCATTATCGTCATCATCATCATCATAATCACATTCATCATCACCATGTTCATCATTATAATGATCATCATAATCACATTCATCATCACCATGTTCATCATTATAATGATCATCATAATCTTCATCATCATTTTAATCATCATCATTATCATCATCTTCATCATCATCATTATCATCATCTTAATCTTCATCATCATCATCATGATCTTCTTACTCATCACCACCATGTTCATTTTCATCATCTTCATCTTCATCATGATCATCTTAATCATCATCATCTTCATAATCGTCATCAACATCACCTTTATTTTCATTATCGTCATCATCATCATCATAATCACATTCATCATCACCATGTTCATCATTATAATGATCATCATAATCACATTCATCATCACCATGTTCATCATTATAATGATCATCATAATCTTCATCATCATTTTAATCATCATCATTATCATCATCTTCATCATCATCATTATCATCATCTTAATCTTCATCATCTTCATCATGATCATCTTAATCATCATCATCTTCATAATCGTCATCAACATCACCTTTATTTTCATCATCGTCATCATCATCATCATCATAATCACATTCATCATCACCATGTTCATCATTATAATGATCATCATAATCTTCATCATCATTTTAATCATCATCGTCTTGAATATCTTCATCTTCATAATCGTCATCATCCTCATTATGATCATCAACATCATCATAATCATCATCATCCCCATTATCTTCATCATCATCATCATCTTCATTTTTATCATGATCATCCTCATCTCTATCATTGTCACGATCATCATCATTTTCATCTTCATAAACTTCATCTTCATCACCACCATCCTGTTTATCTTCGTCATCTTCTTCATCATTATCATCATCATCATCATTATCTTCATCTTTATCGTCTACATCATCATCATCATCATCTTCATTCTCATAAACTTCATCTTCATCATCATCATCATATTTATCTTCATCGTTTTCATTATCATCATCATCATCATTATCTTCATCTTCATCTTCATCATCATCATCATCATAATCATTATGTTCATCGTCATTATCTCCATCTTGATCATCGTAAACATCACCATCATCACCATTATCATTATCTTGATCATAATCATCATCATCAATATCATTATCTTGATCATAATCATCATCATCATCTTCATTATGATCATCATCATACTCATTTTTATCATCATCTTCATCTTCATAAACTTCATCTCAATCATCATCTTGATGCTCATCTTCATCATTTTCACCTTCATAGTTGTCATCATCATCACCATCAATCCTCTTCATCATAACCATCATCATCATTATCTCAGTCCTCATCTTAATCATCTACATCATCTTTATTATCATCATCATTTTCTTCATCTTTATCACGATCATCATAATTTTCATATTCATAAATTTCATTTTGATCATCATCATCCTGTTTATCTTCATTATCATCATAACCATCATCTTCATAATCATCGTCTACATCATCTTTACAAACTTCACCTTCATCATCATCATTGTATTTATCTTCATCATCTTTATTATCATCATCACCATCATCATCTTCATCATCTCCATCATCATCATCGTCGCGATCATCATCAACATCACCATGATCATCATCATAATCTTCATCGTAATTATGATCATTATCTTAACCATCATCATCTTTATCTTCATAATCGTCATCATCATCATCATTTTGATCTTCAACATCTTCATTATCATCATCATTTCCATCTTCATCGTCTACATCATCATCATCTTCTTCATCTTCATAAACTTCACTTCATCATCATCATCATATTTACCTTCATCATCTTTATTATCATCGTCATCATCATCATTATCATCTTCATCATCTCCATCATCATCATCGTCGCGATCATCATCATCATAATCTTCATCGTAATCATGATCATCATCTTTATCTTCATAATCGTCATCATCATCATCATTTTGATCTTCATCACCTTCATCATCGTCGTCATCATCATTATTTTCATCATCATCATCATATTTATCTTCAACATCTTCATTATCATCATTATCTCCATCTTCATCACCATCATGTTCATCTTCATGATCTCCATCTTTATCATCGTCGCTTGAAGCCATTGAAGATTCTGAAAAAAAACAAAGTAAAATTAAGTCATATGTGAGGCAATAATAATTATGTGCGTCGTTGGAAATTGTAATACAAATATATACCCAAATGATTGTGTAACACAATTGTCGAGGGACACCAACCTCCTGCGCTGACTGCCAGTGCTCTACTGGCTGTTCATTGAGACGTGTTGGCTACGCCTAACTGCCAAAATCCGTCTTGATATACAGCTATATATATATATAATGTAATGCTATCACTTACATTTATTGCTAAAAAAAAGACATAAATCATACAATATTAGAAATTAACCCTGAATGCATATACGCCTTTATGTACAGTAGGTGTATAAGATGTACAGTATGCATATCTAAAAACTAGAGGTGATTAGTAAAAACGGATTTCAAATCTGAATTTAACACCCCCAAATTAGGTTCAAACAGCTATTTTTGTGCTTGCCTCAATTTCTTTGTAAACCAATGTTGTTTAGAGTTTCATTTTCGTTTTGAACCGTGGTTTTTGTTACTTTGAAATGGAAACTTCAACCTGAAGACAAAAAGTGTATCTAAAACAAAAACTAAAAGTTAAAAAAATTAACTTTTTAAAATTACATCTAATTTCTTTATAACTGTTTTTTTAAAACTGAAACATAAAAGAAATACGAATAACAATGAAATTGGAAAGCAAAAAAGTGAAAGAGTTTAGTATTTTAGGATTCAGTATCGGTTTGAACCGCAGTTTTTGTTACCTTGAAATCAAAACTGAAACAAAAAGAGAGAAATTGAGGGTAAACCCAAAACTAAATCCTAAATGAATGAACTTTAAAGAATTTAAAGTTCTAATTTTTCATCACCTTTTTCTCTTTAAAACCGAAACTAAAACCTAAAAGAAAAACCAATAACGATGAAATTGGAAAGCAAAACAGTATAAATGTCCATTTTTTAGTCTTCAGTTTCGGTTTGAACCGTAGTTTTTAATTCTTTGAAATCAAAACTGAAACAAAAAGAGAGAAAGTGTGGGTAAAACCGAAACTAAAACCTAAATGAATGAACTTTAAAGGATTTAAAGTTTTAATTTTTCATCACCTTTTTCTCTTTAAAACCGAAACTAAAACCTAAAAGAAAAACCAATAACGATGAAATTGGAAAGCAAAACAGTATAAATGTCCATTTTTTAGTCTTCAGTTTCGGTTTGAACCGTAGTTTTTAATTCTTTGAAATCAAAACTGAAACAAAAAGAGAGAAAGTGTGGGTAAAACCGAAACTAAAACCTAAATGAATGAACTTTAAAGGATTTAAAGTTTTAATTTTTCATCACCTTTTTCTCTTTAAAACCGAAACTAAAACCTAAAAGAGAACCCAATAACGACGAAATTGGAAATAAAAACAGTGTAAATGTTTATTTTTTTATTCATCAGTTTCGGATTGAACCTTAGTTTTTGATTCATTGAAATCGAAACTCAAACAAAAAGAGGAAAAGCGTTGGTAAAAAGAAACACAACCTACAACAATGAACTTTTAAAGGGTTTTAAGTTCTAATTTTTTATCACCTTTTTCTCTTCAAAACCGAAACTAAAACCTAAAAGAAAAACAATAATGAAGAAATTGAAAAGTAAAACATTGTAAATGCTGATTTTATAAGGTTTTAGTTTTGGTGTGATGTGTAGTTTTTGTTAGCATAAAATCTCAACCTAAATCAAAAGAGAAAAAGTGTGGTTGGAAGCAAAACTAAATCCTGAAAGAATGAACTTTTAAAGGATTTAATGTTCTAATTTCTTTATCAGCAATTTTTCTTTAAAACTGAAAATAAAGTCTAAATGAAAATCATAACGATGAAATTGGAAAGCAACACAGTGTAAATGTTCATTTTTTTAGTCTTCAGTTTCGGTTTGAACCGTAGTTTTGGATTCTTTGAAATCAAAACTGAAAGAAAAAGAGAGAAAGTGAGGATAAAACCGAAACAAAAACATAAATGAATTAACTTTTAAAGGGTTCTAAGTTCTAATTTTTCATCACCTTTTTCACTTTAAAACCGAAACTAAAACCTAAAAGAAAAACAATAATGAAAAAATTGAAAAGTAAAACAGTGTAAATGTTTATTTTATAAAGTTTTAGTTTTGGTGTGATCTGTAATTTTTGTTAACATAAATTCGCAACCTAAATCAAAAGAGAAAATGTGTGGTTGAAACCAAAAGTAAAGCCTGAAAAAATGAACTTTTAAAGGATTTTATGTTGTAATTTCTTTGTCAGCAATTTTTTTCTTCAAACCGAATTGAAACGTTAAAGAAAAATCACAAATGGACAGATTGGAAAGCTGCTGTTTACTGTTTAGAATTAAGCACAAAGCAACAGAAAGGGCTATCTGTGCTCTGCCCACCACGGGTATCGAAACCCGGATTTTAGCGTGTAAGTCCGCAGACATACCGCTGAGCCACTGGGGGGAATTGGAAAGCAAAACAGTGTAAATGTTAATTTTTTAAAGTTTCATTTTCGGTTTGAATCGTAGTTTTTGTTACTTTGAAATGGAAACTGTACCCTAAAGGGAAAAAGTGTGGGTAAAACCAAAACTAAAACCTAACAAAAAACCTTTTTAAAAGTTTTACGTTCTAATTACTTGATTACCATTTTACCTTTGAAACTGAAACCTAGAAGAAAAACGATTAACGATAAAATTGGAAAGAATAACAGTGTAAGTGTTGATTTTTTAGGTTTAAATTTCGGTTTGAACCGCAGTTTTTGTAACCTTGAAATCAAAACTAAAACAAAATAAGAGAAAGTGAGGGAAAACCCGAAATTAAAACCTGAATGAATGAACTTTTAAGGGGTTTTAAGTTCTATTTTTTCATTTTAAAACCGAAACTAAAACCTAAAAGAAAAACAATAATGAAGAAATTGAAAAGTAAAACAATGTAAATGTTTATTTTATAAGGTTTTAGTTTTGGTGTGATCTGCAGTTTTTGTCAGCATAAAATCGCAACCTAAATAAAAAGACAAAAAGTGTGGTTGAAAGCAAAACTAAACCCTGAAAAAATGAACTTTTAAAGGATTTTTTGTTCTAATTTCTTTATCAGCAATTTTTCTTTAAAACCGAAATTGAAACCTTAAAGAAAAATCACAAATGAACAGATTAGAAAGTGAAACAGTGTAAATGTTAATTTTTAAGGTTTCTTTTTCGGTTTAAACCGTAGTTTTTGTTACTTTGAAATGGAAACTGTACCCTAAAGAAAGAAAGTGTGAATAAAACCAAAACTAAAATCTAACAAATAATCTTTTTAACAGTTTCACTTTCTAATTTTTTGATTACCGGTTTATCTTTGAAACTGAAACCTTAAAGAAAAACGATTAACGATAAATTTGGAAAGAAAAACAGTGTAAGTGTTGATTTTTTAGGTTTCAGTTTCGGTTTGAACCGCAGTTTTTGTTACCTTGAAATCAAAACTAAAACAAAAAAGAGAGAGAAAGTGAAGGAAAAACCGAAACTAAAACCTAAATGAATGAACTTTTAAAGGGTTTTAAGTTCTTATTTTTCATCACCTTTTTCTCTTTAAAACCGAAAATAAAACCTAAAAGAAAAACCAACAACGATGAAATTGGAAAGCAAAACAGTGTAAATATTAATTTTTTTAGTCTTCAGTTTCGGTTTGAAACGTAATTTTTGATTCTTTGAAATCAAAATTGAAACAAAAAAAGAAATAGTGTTGGTATATCTGAAACAAAAAACTAAAAGAATAAACTTTTAAAGGGTTTAAGTTCTACTTTTTTATCACTGGCTTTTCTTTAAAATTAAACCAAAAAACTAAAACAAATACAATAATGAAGAAATTGAAAAGCAAAACTGTAAATGCTGATTTTACAAGGTTTTAGTTTTGCTGTGATCTGTAGTTTTTGTCAGCATAAAATCGCAACCTAAATCAAAAGAAAAAAGTGTGATTGAAACCAAAACTAAACCCTGAAAAAATGAACTTTTAAAGGATTTTCTCTTCTAATTTCTTTATCAGCAATTTTTCTTTAAAACTGAAACTGAAACCTTAAAGAAAAATCACAAATGAACAGACTGGAAAGCAAAACAGTGTAAATATTAATTTTTTTTTAGTTTTCATTTTCGGTTTGAACCGTAGTTTTATTACCTTGAAATGGAAACTGTAACCTATAGAGAAAAAGTGTGGTTGAATCCAAAACTAAAACCTAACAAATTACCTTTTTAAAAGTTTTACGTTCTAATTTCTTGATTACCGGTTCATCTTTGAAACTGAAACCTGAAAGAAAAACGATTAATGATAAATTTAGAAAGAAAAACAGTGTAAGTGTTGATTTTTTAGGTTTAACTTTCGGTTTGAACCGCAGTTTTTGTAATTTTGAAATCAAAACTGAAACAAAAAGAGAGGAAGTGAGGGTAAAATCGAAACTAAAACCTAAATGAATGAACTTTTAAAGGGTTTTAAGTTCTAATTTTTCATCACCTTTTTTTCTTTAAAACCCTACTAAAACCTAGAACAAAAACCAATAACGATGAAATTGGAAAGCAAAACAGTGCAAATGATAATTGTTTTAGATTTCAGTTTTGGTTTGAACGGTAGTTTTTGATTCTTTGAAATCGAAACTGAAACCTAAAGTGAAATAGCGTCGGTGAAGCCGAAACTTTGACCTAAAAATAAATTTTCAAAGGGTTTTGCGTTTCAATTTCTTGATTCCTCGTTTTTATTAGAAACCAAAAC
Organism: Carcinoscorpius rotundicauda; assembly: GCA_011833715.1. Taxonomy (NCBI): domain Eukaryota; kingdom Metazoa; phylum Arthropoda; class Merostomata; order Xiphosura; family Limulidae; genus Carcinoscorpius; species Carcinoscorpius rotundicauda. Next base: position 113,600,567 of record CM022391.1, on the reverse strand, counting down.
TGCAACCTAAAACAAAAACCAATAACGATGAAATTGAAAAAAAAACAGTGTAAATGTTGATTTTTTTTTAGATTTCAGTTTCGGTTGGAACGGCCTTTTCTGTATCTTTGAAATCCAAACTGAAACATAAAGAGAAATAGTGTCGGTAAAACCGACACTTAAACCTAAAAATGAGCTTTAAAAGTGTTTTGCGTTCTAATTTCTTGATTCCTCGTTTTTCTTGAAAACCGAAATTGCATCCTAAAAGAAAAACTACTAACGATTAAATAGGAGAAAAAAAACATTGTAAATGTTGATTTTTTTAGGTATTAGATTGGGTTTCAACAGTTGATTTTGTTGCTTTTAAATCGAAACTGAAACCTAAAGAGAAAAAGTGTGGTTGAAACCATAACTAAAACCTAAAAAAATATCTTTTTTAAAGTTTAACGTTCTAATTTCTTGATCACCGGTTTTCATTTGAAACTAAAACCTAAAAGAAAAACGATTAACGATTCTTTGAAATCGAAACTGAAACAAAAAGACAAAAAGTGCAGGTAAAACCAAAACTTAAAAATTTACTTTTTAAAAATTTTACGTTTTAATTTTCTCATTACTCGTTTTTCTTTGAAACCAAAACTGAAACCGAAAACAAAAACCAATAACGATGAATTTGGAAAAAAAAAGTGTTAATGTTGATTTTTTTAAGTTTTGGTTTTTGTTTGAACAGTTGATTTTGTTTTCTTCAAATCGAATCTGAAATCTAAAGAGAAAAAATGTAGGTAAAACCGAAACTGAAAAAAAGACAAAAAGTGTAGGTAAAACTAAAACTAAAAGTTAAAAAAAATTAACTTTTTAAAAGTTTTACGTTCTAATTTCTTGATTACTGGTTTTTCTTTGAAACTGAAACCTAAAGAAATACGATTAACGATTAAATTGGAAAGCAAAAAAGTGTTATGTTTATTATTTTAGGTTTCAGTTTCGGTTTGAACCATAATTTATCTGACCTTGAAAACGAAACTGTAAACAAAAGAGAAAAAGTGGGTAAAACCGAAACTAAATCCTTACAAAATGAACTTTTAAACGGATTTACGTTTTTATTTCTTGATTACTCTTTTTCCTTTCAAACCAAAACTGAAACTTTAAACAAAAACCAAGAACGATGAATTTTGAAAAAAAAACAGGGTAAATGCTGATTTTTTTAGGTTTTGGTTTGAGTTTAAACCGTTACTTTTGTTTTTTTGAAATCGAATCTCAAACCTAAAATGAAAAATTGTGGGTGAAACAAAAACTAAAGCCTAAAAAAATTAACTTTTTAAAAGTTTTACGTTCCAACTTCTTGATCACTGGCTTTTTTTTAAACCGAAACCTGAAAGAAAAAACAATAATAAAGAAATATGAAAGCAAAACAGTGTAAATCTTGTTATTTTAAGGTTTTTGTTTCGATATGAACCGTAGTTTTTTTCTTTGAAATCGAAACTGAATTCTAAAAAGAAAAAGTGTCGTTGAAACTAAAACTAAAACCTAAAAAATTAACTTTTCAAAAGTTTTACGTTCTAAATTCTCTATTACCGATTTTTCTTGGAAACTGAAACTGAAAACATTAACCATTGATTTGGAAAGCAAAATAGTGTAAGTGTTGATTTGTTTATGCTTCATTTCCTGTTCGAACCGTAGTTTTGTCACCTTGAAATCGAAACTGAAACAAAAACAGAAAAATCATGGGTAAAATTGACACTAAAACCTCAAACAATGAGCTTTTAAAAAGTTTTAAAATCTAATTTCTTGATCACTGGCATTTCTTTAAACGGAAATTGAAATCTAAAAAAACCAATGATGAAAAAATTGCAAAAAACTGTGTAAATATTGACTTTTTTACGTTTCAGTTTCGGTGTGAACTGTAGTTATTGTTAGATTGAAATCAAAACTGTAACCAAAAGAGAATAATTGTGGATAAAACCAAAATTGAAACCTGGTAAAATGAACTTTGAAAGATTTTTATGTTCTAATTTCTCGAATAGAAATTTTTTAAAACTGAAACTGAAACCTTAAAGAAAAATCATAAATGAAGAAATTGGAAAGCAATACAGTATAAATGTTAATTTTTTTAGATTTTAGTTTCGGTTTGAACCGTAGATTTTGATTCTTTGAAGTCGGAACAGGCATTTAAAGAGAAAAAGTAAAAGTGAAACCGAAACAAAAACCTAAAAAAAATAAACTTTTAAAATGATTTACGTTCTAATTTCTTGATACCTGAATCTATTATAAAATTGAAACTGAAACTTAAAGAGAAATAGCGTCGGTAAAACCGAAACTTAAACCTAAAAAAGAACTTTTAAAGGGTTTTGCGTTTTAATTTCTTTATTCTTCCTTTTTTTTGAAAACTAAAATTGCAGCTTAAAACAAAAACTAATAACGATGAAATTGAAAAAGAAAAACAATGTAAATGTTGATTTTTTAGATTTTAGATTGGGTTTGAACAGTTGTTTTTTTTCTTTTAAATCGAAACTGAAACCTAAAAACACAAATTGTGGTTGAAACAAAAAAACCTGAAAAATAAATTTTTAAAAGTTTTACATTCTAATTTTTTGATCAGTAATTTTTCTTTAAAACCACAACTGAAACCTTGAAGAAAAATCATAAATGAAGAAATTGGAAAGCAATACAGAGTAAATTTTAATTTTTTTTTAGATTTCTGTATTGGTTTGAACCGTATTTTTTGTTTCTTTAAAATAGAAACTTAACCCTATAGATATAAAGTGTGTGTGAAAAAGAAACAAAAACCTAAAAAATGAGGTTTTAAACGGATTTACGTTCTAAATTCTTGATTACTTTTTCCCTTTATAACAGAAACTGAAATCTAACAGAAAAACCAATAACAATGAAACAGTGTTAACTTTTTTAGATTTCAGTTTCGGTTTGAACCTTAATTTTCATTTTATCAAAAATCGAAACTGAAACCTGAAGATAAAAAGTATCGGTAAAATCTAAACTAAAACTTTTTGTTCATATATTTGAGTTTCAGATTTGGTTTGAACCGTAGTTTTTGTATCCTTGAAATCGAAATTGAAACAAAAAAGAAAAAATGTGGGTAAAATCGAAATTAAAACCTAAAAGAATGAACTTTTAAAGGGTTTTACGTTTAATTTCTTGATAACAGTTTTTTTAAACAGAAACTGAAACCTAAACGAAAAACCTAGAACAATGAAATTGGAAGGCAAAACAGAATAATTGTTTGTTTCTAAGGTTTCAGTTTAGGTTTGAACCGTAGTTTTTCATTCTTTGAAAATGAGTTTTTAACCGGATTTACGTTTTTATTTCTTGATTATTCCTTTTTTTAAAAAACCAAAACTGAAACCTAAAAGAAAAACTAACAACGATAAAATTGGAAACCAAAACAGTGTAAATGTTATTTTTTTTAGTTTTCAGTTTCGTTGTGAACTGTAGTTTTTGTTAGCTTGAAATCGAAACTGTAACCAAAAGAGAAAAAATGTGAGTAAAACCGAAACTGAAACCAACAAAATTGAACTTTTAAAGGGTTTAACGTTTTATTTTCTGACAACTGTTTTTGTTTTTAAACCAAAACTGAAACCTAAAAGAAAAACGAATAAAGAAAAAATTGTAAAGCAAAACAGTTTAGATGTTAATTTCTTTCGATTTCAGGTTTGATTTAAACGGTAGTTTTTGTTTCTTTGAAATCGAAACTTAAATCTAAAAAAGTATTTGTGAAAACCGAAACTGAAAACTAAAAAAATTAACATTTACACTGTTTTGCTTTCCAATTTCTTCATTAATGGTTTTTATTTTTAGTTTCAGTTTCGGTTTTAAAGTAAAACCAGTTATAAAGAAATTAAAACCTTTTAAAAGTTCATTTTTTTAGGTTTTAATTTCGGTTTTACCCAAAATTTTATCTTTATGTTACAGTTTCGATTTCAAAGAATCAAAAATTACTCTTCAAACAGAAACTAAAACCTAAAAAAAATTAACATTGACACTGTTTTGCTTTCCAATTTCTTCAATGTTGGTTTTTATTTTAGTTTAAGCTTCGGGTTTAAAGTATAATCAGTTATCAAAAAATAAAAACGTAAATTTGTTGAAAAGCTCATTTTTTTAGGTTTTAGTTTCTGTTTCACACATATTTTTTCTCGATAGGTTAAACATTTTATTTGAAACAAACAAAAACTACGTTTGAAATCGAAACTGAACCCTAAAAATAAACTATATTTAATCTTTTTTTTCTTTTCAATTCCTTAATTATTAATTTTCTTTAAGGTTTCAGTTTCGGTTTTAAGGATAAAATTATTCATGTAGAAATTACAACGTAAAACACTCTAAAAATTCATTTTTAGGTTTCAGTTTCGGTGTTACTTACACTTATTCTCATTAGATTGCAGTTTCCATTGCAAAAAAAAACTACGGTTCAAACCGAAACTAAAACATAAAAAAATCAAGATTTATACTGTTTTGCTTTTCAATTTCATCGTTATCGGCTTTTCTTTTAAGTTTCAATTTTAAATTATCAGGAAATAAAAACGTAAATCATGTTATATATTCCTTTTTTAGGTTATAGTTTGGTTTCTCAAACTCTTTTTCTCTTAAAGTTTAAATTTCGATTCTTAGGTTTAGGTTTCGGTTTTAAAAAAAGTAATAAAGAAATTAGAACGTGAAACTTTTAAAAATTTAATTTTTTAAGTTTTAAATATCTTTCACTGCATTTTTTATCTCCAGGTTGAAGTTTCGACTTCAAAGAAACAAAAACTACGGTTCAAAACGAAACTGAAAAAAAATTAATTAACATTTAAACTGTTTTGATTTCCAATTTCTTCATTATTTGTTTTTTTGATGTCTCAGTTTTTTTTTCAAAAGAGAAGAAACAATTTGATTTCAAAACTAAATCTTTTTAGGTTTTAGTTTCGATTTTATCCACACTTTATCTCTTTAGATATCAGTTTAGATTTCAAAGAATCAAAAATTAATATTCAAACCGAAACTGAAACCTAAAAAAGTAACAATTTACACTGTTTTAAATTCCAGTTTTGTCATTATGGTTTTTCTTTCAAGTTTCAGTTTTAATTTTAAAGAAAAAAGAATAATCAGGAAATAAAAACGTAAATCATGTCAAAAGTTCCTTTTTTAGGTTTTAGTTTCGGTTTCACAAACTCTTTTTCCCTTTGGTTTTAAGTTTCGATTTCAAAGAAACAAAAATTACCGTTCAAACCGAAATTGAAATAAAAACAAATTGACTTTTAAACTGTTTTTCATTCCATATTCTTCATTACTGTTTTTGTCTGGTGTTTCATTTTCTGTTTTAAAGAAAAAAACAGTTAAGAAGAAATTAGAACGTAAATGATTTAAAAAGTTCATTTTTTACGTTTTGGTTTCGGTTTTATCAACTCTTTTTCTCTTTAGGTTTCAGTTTCGATTTTAAATAACAAAAAATTAATGTTCAACCCGAAACTGAAACCTAAGAAAAATTAACATATAAACTGTTTTGTTTTCCAATTTTTTATTATTGGATTTTCTTTGAGGTTTCACTTTCGGTTTTAAAGAAAAAAGTAATTAAGAAATTAGAAAGTGAAACTTTTAAAAATATAATTTTTTAAGTTTTAAATGTTTCATTACAATTCTTTTCTCTAGGTTGAAGTTTCCATTTAAAAGAAACAAAAACTACCGTTCAAACCGAAACTGTTTTGCTTTCCAATTTCTTCATTATTGGTTTTTTTTTGATGTCTCAGTTTTTGTTTTAAAGAAAGAAATAGTAATAAAGAAATTAGAAACAAAATGATTTCAAAACTGAATTTTTTTAGGTGTTTGTTTCGATTTTACCAATACTTTTTCACTTTAGGTATCAGATTCGATTTGAAAGAATCAAAAAGTACTATTTAAACCGAAACTGAAACCTAAAAAAATAAATATTTACACTGTTTTGCTTTCCATATTCAACATTTCTAATTTTTCTTTGATGTTTCAGTTTCGATGTTAAATTAAAAACAGTTATCAAGAAATTGAACTTAAATTATTTTAAAAGTTGAGTTTTTAGGTTTTTGTTTCAATTTTACCCATACTTTTTGTCTTTAGGTTTCAGTTTCGATTTTAAAGAATAAAAAATTACTGTTCCACCCGAAACTGAAACATATAAAAATTAACAAATAAACTGTTTTGTTTTCACCTTTCTTTATTATTGGATTTTCTTTTAGGTTTCAGTTTCGGTTTTAAAGAAGAAGTAATGAAGAAATTGAAACGTGAAACTTTTAAAAAATTAATTTTTTTAGTTTTAAATATGTTTCACTGCACTTTTTATCTACAAATTGAAGTTTCGATTTAAAAGGAACAAAAACTACCGTTCAAAAAGTTCAAGTAAAAAAAACACGGTTAAAACCGAAAATGAAAGATAAAAAATAACATTAAAACGTCTCGATTTCGAATTTCTTTAATTGTTTTTTAGGTTACAGTTTCGGTGTTAAATTAAAAACAGTTAACAAGAAATTAGAACGTAAATGATTTCAAAAGTTCAGTTTTTAGGTTTTTCTTTCAATTTTACCCATACTTTTGTCCTTAGGTTTCAGTTTCGATTTTAAAGAATTAAAAAACTACTGTTCAACCCGAAACTGAAACCTACAAAAATTAGCACATAAACTGTTTTGTTTTCCTATTTCTTTATTGTTCGATTTTCTTTATTGTTTCAGTTTCGGTTTTAAAGAAAAAAGTAATCTAGAACTTAGAACGTGAAACATTTCAAAATATAATTTTAGTAATGTTTCACTACACTTTTTCTCTTTAGGTTTCAGTTTCGATTTAAAAGAAACAAAAACAACGGTCCAAAACGAAACTAATAAAAAACAAATTTACATTTAAACTGTTTTGCTTTTCAATTCTTTCATTACTGGTTTTTTTATGTTTCAGTTTCTGTTTTAAAGAAAAAAACACTTATGAAGAAATTAGAACGTCAATGATTTTAAAAATTACACTACTTTGCTTTCCAATTTCATCGTTATTGGTTTTTTTTCAGTTTAAATTTTAATTTTCAAGGGAAAAAATAATAAAGAAAAACAAAACGTAAATCTGGTTAAAAGTTCAATTTTTTAAGTTTTAGGTTTAACAAACATTTTTTTCTTAAAGTTTAAGTTTCGATTTCAAAGAAAATATTGAAACCGAAACAAAAAATTAAACATTTACACTGTTTTGCATTCCAGTTTCGTCATTATTGGTTTATCTTTCAAGTTTCAGTTTTAATTTTAAAGAAAAAAGAATAATCAGGAAATAAAAGCATAAATCATGTCAAAAGTTCCTTTTTTAGGTTTTAGTTTCGGTTTCACAAACTCTTTTTCCCTTTGGGTTTAAGTTTCGATTTCAAAGAAACAAAATTTACGGTTGAAACCGAAATTAAAATTAAAACAAATTGACATTTAAACTGTTTTCTTTACATATTTTTATTACTGCTTGTTGTCTGATGTTTCAGTTTCTATTTTAAAAACAAAATTAAGAAGAAATTAGAACGTAAATGATTTAAAAAGTACAATTTTTAAGTTTTTGTTTCGGTTTGATCCCGACTTTACTCTTTAGGTTTCAGTTTCGATTTTAAATAACAAAAAATTAATGTTCAACCCGAAACTGAAACCTACAAAAAATTAACATATAAACTGTTTTGTTTTCCAGTTTTTTATTATTGGATTTTCTTTAAGGTTTCAGTTTCGGTTTTAAAGAAAAACGTAATTAAGAAATAAGAAAGTGAAACTTTTAAAAATATAATTTTTTAAATTTTAAATATCTTTCATTACACTTTTTTTACTCTAGGTTGAAGTTTCCATTTAAAAGAAACAAAAACTACCGTTCAAACCGAAACTGAAAAAACAAAACAAATAAACATTTAAACTGTTTTGCTTTCCAATTTCTTTATTATTGGTTTTTCTTTGACGTCTCAGTTTTTGTTTTAAAAAAGAAATAGTCATAAAGAAATTAGAAACAAAATGATTTCAAAACTAAATTTTTTTAGGTTTTTGTTTCCATTTTACCAATACTTTTTCTCTTTAGGTATCAGTTTCGATTTCAAAGAATCAAAAATTACTATTCAAGCCCAAACTGAAACCTAAAAAAATAACTATTTACACTGTTTTGCTTTACATATTCAACATTACTAATTTTTCTTTGATGTTTCACTTTCGGTGTTAAATTAAAAACATTTATCAAGAAATGTTTATTTTATAAAGTTTTAGTTTTGGTGTGATCTGTAATTTTTGTTAACATAAATTCGCAACCTAAATCAAAAGAGAAAATGTGTGGTTGAAACCAAAAGTAAAGCCTGAAAAAATGAACTTTTAAAGGATTTTATGTTGTAATTTCTTTGTCAGCAATTTTTTTCTTCAAACCGAATTAAAACGTCAAAGAAAAATCACAAATGGACAGATTGGAAAGCTGCTGTTTACTGTTTAGAATTAAGCACAAAGCAACAGAAAGGGCTATCTGTGCTCTGCCCACCACGGGTATCGAAACCCGGATTTTAGCGTGTAAGTCCGCAGACATACCGCTGAGCTACTGGGGGGAATTGGAAAGCAAAACAGTGTAAATGTTAATTTTTTAAAGTTTCATTTTCGGTTTGAATCGTAGTTTTTGTTACTTTGAAATGGAAACTGTACCCTAAAGGGAAAAAGTGTGGGTAAAACCAAAACTAAAACCTAACAAAAAACCTTTTTAAAAGTTTTACGTTCTAATTACTTGATTACCATTTTACCTTTGAAACTGAAACCTAGAAGAAAAACGATTAACGATAAAATTGGAAAGAATAACAGTGTAAGTGTTGATTTTTTAGGTTTAAATTTCGGTTTGAACCGCAGTTTTTGTAACCTTGAAATCAAAACTAAAACAAAATAAGAGAAAGTGAGGGAAAACCCGAAATTAAAACCTGAATGAATGAACTTTTAAGGGGTTTTAAGTTCTATTTTTTCATTTTAAAACCGAAACTAAAACCTAAAAGAAAAACAATAATGAAGAAATTGAAAAGTAAAACAATGTAAATGTTTATTTTATAAGGTTTTAGTTTTGGTGTGATCTGCAGTTTTTGTCAGCATAAAATCGCAACCTAAATAAAAAGACAAAAAGTGTGGTTGAAAGCAAAACTAAACCCTGAAAAAATGAACTTTTAAAGGATTTTTTGTTCTAATTTCTTTATCAGCAATTTTTCTTTAAAACCGAAATTGAAACCTTAAAGAAAAATCACAAATGAACAGATTAGAAAGTGAAACAGTGTAAATGTTAATTTTTAAGGTTTCTTTTTCGGTTTAAACCGTAGTTTTTGTTACTTTGAAATGGAAACTGTACCCTAAAGAAAGAAAGTGTGAATAAAACCAAAACTAAAATCTAACAAATAATCTTTTTAACAGTTTCACTTTCTAATTTTTTGATTACCGGTTTATCTTTGAAACTGAAACCTTAAAGAAAAACGATTAACGATAAATTTGGAAAGAAAAACAGTGTAAGTGTTGATTTTTTAGGTTTCAGTTTCGGTTTGAACCGCAGTTTTTGTTACCTTGAAATCAAAACTAAAACAAAAAAGAGAGAGAAAGTGAAGGAAAAACCGAAACTAAAACCTAAATGAATGAACTTTTAAAGGGTTTTAAGTTCTTATTTTTCATCACCTTTTTCTCTTTAAAACCGAAAATAAAACCTAAAAGAAAAACCAACAACGATGAAATTGGAAAGCAAAACAGTGTAAATATTAATTTTTTTAGTCTTCAGTTTCGGTTTGAAACGTAATTTTTGATTCTTTGAAATCAAAATTGAAACAAAAAAAGAAATAGTGTTGGTATATCTGAAACAAAAAACTAAAAGAATAAACTTTTAAAGGGTTTAAGTTCTACTTTTTTATCACTGGCTTTTCTTTAAAATTAAACCAAAAAACTAAAACAAATACAATAATGAAGAAATTGAAAAGCAAAACTGTAAATGCTGATTTTATAAGGTTTTAGTTTTGCTGTGATCTGTAGTTTTTGTCAGCATAAAATCGCAACCTAAATCAAAAGAAAAAAGTGTGATTGAAACCAAAACTAAACCCTGAAAAAATGAACTTTTAAAGGATTTTCTCTTCTCATTTCTTTATCAGCAATTTTTCTTTAAAACTGAAACTGAAACCTTAAAGAAAAATCACAAATGAACAGACTGGAAAGCAAAACAGTGTAAATATTAATTTTTTTTAGTTTTCATTTTCGGTTTCAACCGTAGTTTTATTACCTTGAAATGGAAACTGTAACCTATAGAGAAAAAGTGTGGTTGAATCCAAAACTAAAACCTAACAAATTACCTTTTTAAAAGTTTTACGTTCTAATTTCTTGATTACCGGTTCATCTTTGAAACTGAAACCTGAAAGAAAAACGATTAATGATAAATTTAGAAAGAAAAACAGTGTAAGTGTTGATTTTTTAGGTTTAACTTTCGGTTTGAACCGCAGTTTTTGTAATTTTGAAATCAAAACTGAAACAAAAAGAGAGGAAGTGAGGGTAAAACCGAAACTAAAACCTAAATGAATGAACTTTTAAAGGGTTTTAAGTTCTAATTTTTCATCACCTTTTTTTCTTTAAAACCCTACTAAAACCTAGAACAAAAACCAATAACGATGAAATTGGAAAGCAAAACAGTGCAAATGATAATTGTTTTAGATTTCAGTTTTGGTTTGAACGGTAGTTTTTGATTCTTTGAAATCGAAACTGAAACCTAAAGTGAAATAGCGTCGGTGAAGCCGAAACTTTGACCTAAAAATAAATTTTCAAAGGATTTTGCGTTTCAATTTCTTGATTCCTCGTTTTTATTAGAAACCAAAACTGCAACCTAAAACAAAAACCAATAACGATGAAATTGAAAAAAAAACAGTGTAAATGTTGATTTTTTTTTAGATTTCAGTTTCGGTTGGAACGGCCTTTTCTGTATCTTTGAAATCCAAACTGAAACATAAAGAGAAATAGTGTCGGTAAAACCGACACTTAAACCTAAAAATGAGCTTTAAAAGTGTTTTGCGTTCTAATTTCTTGATTCCTCGTTTTTCTTGAAAACCGAAATTGCATCCTAAAAGAAAAACTACTAACGATTAAATAGGAGAAAAAAAACATTGTAAATGTTGATTTTTTTAGGTATTAGATTGGGTTTCAACAGTTGATTTTGTTGCTTTTAAATCGAAACTGAAACCTAAAGAGAAAAAGTGTGGTTGAAACCATAACTAAAACCTAAAAAAATATCTTTTTTAAAGTTTAACGTTCTAATTTCTTGATCACCGGTTTTCATTTGAAACTAAAACCTAAAAGAAAAACGATTAACGATTCTTTGAAATCGAAACTGAAACAAAAAGACAAAAAGTGCAGGTAAAACCAAAACTTAAAAATTTACTTTTTAAAAATTTTACGTTTTAATTTTCTCATTACTCGTTTTTCTTTGAAACCAAAACTGAAACCGAAAACAAAAACCAATAACGATGAATTTGGAAAAAAAAAGTGTTAATGTTGATTTTTTTAAGTTTTGGTTTTTGTTTGAACAGTTGATTTTGTTTTCTTCAAATCGAATCTGAAATCTAAAGAGAAAAAATGTAGGTAAAACCGAAACTGAAAAAAAGACAAAAAGTGTAGGTAAAACTAAAACTAAAAGTTAAAAAAAATTAACTTTTTAAAAGTTTTACGTTCTAATTTCTTGATTACTGGTTTTTCTTTGAAACTGAAACCTAAAGAAATACGATTAACGATTAAATTGGAAAGCAAAAAAGTGTTATGTTTATTATTTTAGGTTTCAGTTTCGGTTTGAACCATAATTTATCTGACCTTGAAAACGAAACTGTAAACAAAAGAGAAAAAGTGGGTAAAACCGAAACTAAATCCTTACAAAATGAACTTTTAAACGGATTTACGTTTTTATTTCTTGATTACTCTTTTTCCTTTCAAACCAAAACTGAAACTTTAAACAAAAACCAAGAACGATGAATTTTGAAAAAAAAACAGGGTAAATGCTGATTTTTTTAGGTTTTGGTTTGAGTTTAAACCGTTACTTTTGTTTTTTTGAAATCGAATCTCAAACCTAAAATGAAAAATTGTGGGTGAAACAAAAACTAAAGCCTAAAAAAATTAACTTTTTAAAAGTTTTACGTTCCAACTTCTTGATCACTGGCTTTTTTTTAAACCGAAACCTGAAAGAAAAAACAATAATAAAGAAATATGAAAGCAAAACAGTGTAAATCTTGTTATTTTAAGGTTTTTGTTTCGATATGAACCGTAGTTTTTTTCTTTGAAATCGAAACTGAATTCTAAAAAGAAAAAGTGTCGTTGAAACTAAAACTAAAACCTAAAAAATTAACTTTTCAAAAGTTTTACGTTCTAAATTCTCTATTACCGATTTTTCTTGGAAACTGAAACTGAAAACATTAACCATTGATTTGGAAAGCAAAATAGTGTAAGTGTTGATTTGTTTATGCTTCATTTCCTGTTCGAACCGTAGTTTTGTCACCTTGAAATCGAAACTGAAACAAAAACAGAAAAATCATGGGTAAAATTGACACTAAAACCTCAAACAATGAGCTTTTAAAAAGTTTTAAAATCTAATTTCTTGATCACTGGCATTTCTTTAAACGGAAATTGAAATCTAAAAAAACCAATGATGAAAAAATTGCAAAAAACTGTGTAAATATTGACTTTTTTACGTTTCAGTTTCGGTGTGAACTGTAGTTATTGTTAGATTGAAATCAAAACTGTAACCAAAAGAGAATAATTGTGGATAAAACCAAAATTGAAACCTGGTAAAATGAACTTTGAAAGATTTTTATGTTCTAATTTCTCGAATAGAAATTTTTTAAAACTGAAACTGAAACCTTAAAGAAAAATCATAAATGAAGAAATTGGAAAGCAATACAGTATAAATGTTAATTTTTTTAGATTTTAGTTTCGGTTTGAACCGTAGATTTTGATTCTTTGAAGTCGGAACAGGCATTTAAAGAGAAAAAGTAAAAGTGAAACCGAAACAAAAACCTAAAAAAAATAAACTTTTAAAATGATTTACGTTCTAATTTCTTGATACCTGAATCTATTATAAAATTGAAACTGAAACTTAAAGAGAAATAGCGTCGGTAAAACCGAAACTTAAACCTAAAAAAGAACTTTTAAAGGGTTTTGCGTTTTAATTTCTTTATTCTTCCTTTTTGTTGAAAACTAAAATTGCAGCTTAAAACAAAAACGAATAACGATGAAATTGAAAAAGAAAAACAATGTAAATGTTGATTTTTTAGATTTTAGATTGGGTTTGAACAGTTGTTTTTTTTCTTTTAAATCGAAACTGAAACCTAAAAACACAAATTGTGGTTGAAACAAAAAAACCTGAAAAATAAATTTTTAAAAGTTTTACATTCTAATTTTTTGATCAGTAATTTTTCTTTAAAACCACAACTGAAACCTTGAAGAAAAATCATAAATGAAGAAATTGGAAAGCAATACAGAGTAAATTTTAATTTTTTTTTAGATTTCTGTATTGGTTTGAACCGTATTTTTTGTTTCTTTAAAATAGAAACTTAACCCTATAGATATAAAGTGTGTGTGAAAAAGAAACAAAAACCTAAAAAATGAGGTTTTAAACGGATTTACGTTCTAAATTCTTGATTACTTTTTCCCTTTATAACAGAAACTGAAATCTAACAGAAAAACCAATAACAATGAAACAGTGTTAACTTTTTTAGATTTCAGTTTCGGTTTGAACCTTAATTTTCATTTTATCAAAAATCGAAACTGAAACCTGAAGATAAAAAGTATCGGTAAAATCTAAACTAAAACTTTTTGTTCATATATTTGAGTTTCAGATTTGGTTTGAACCGTAGTTTTTGTATCCTTGAAATCGAAATTGAAACAAAAAAGAAAAAATGTGGGTAAAATCGAAATTAAAACCTAAAAGAATGAACTTTTAAAGGGTTTTACGTTTAATTTCTTGATAACAGTTTTTTTAAACAGAAACTGAAACCTAAACGAAAAACCTAGAACAATGAAATTGGAAGGCAAAACAGAATAATTGTTTGTTTCTAAGGTTTCAGTTTAGGTTTGAACCGTAGTTTTTCATTCTTTGAAAATGAGTTTTTAACCGGATTTACGTTTTTATTTCTTGATTATTCCTTTTTTTAAAAAACCAAAACTGAAACCTAAAAGAAAAACTAACAACGATAAAATTGGAAACCAAAACAGTGTAAATGTTATTTTTTTTAGTTTTCAGTTTCGTTGTGAACTGTAGTTTTTGTTAGCTTGAAATCGAAACTGTAACCAAAAGAGAAAAAATGTGAGTAAAACCGAAACTGAAACCAACAAAATTGAACTTTTAAAGGGTTTAACGTTTTATTTTCTGACAACTGTTTTTGTTTTTAAACCAAAACTGAAACCTAAAAGAAAAACGAATAAAGAAAAAATTGTAAAGCAAAACAGTTTAGATGTTAATTTCTTTCGATTTCAGGTTTGATTTAAACGGTAGTTTTTGTTTCTTTGAAATCGAAACTTAAATCTAAAAAAAGTATTTGTGAAAACCGAAACTGAAAACTAAAAAAATTAACATTTACACTGTTTTGCTTTCCAATTTCTTCATTAATGGTTTTTATTTTTAGTTTCAGTTTCGGTTTTAAAGTAAAACCAGTTATAAAGAAATTAAAACCTTTTAAAAGTTCATTTTTTTAGGTTTTAATTTCGGTTTTACCCAAAATTTTATCTTTATGTTACAGTTTCGATTTCAAAGAATCAAAAATTACTCTTCAAACAGAAACTAAAACCTAAAAAAATTAACATTGACACTGTTTTGCTTTCCAATTTCTTCAATGTTGGTTTTTATTTTAGTTTAAGCTTCGGGTTTAAAGTATAATCAGTTATCAAAAAATAAAAACGTAAATTTGTTGAAAAGCTCATTTTTTTAGGTTTTAGTTTCTGTTTCACACATATTTTTTCTCGATAGGTTAAACATTTTATTTGAAACAAACAAAAACTACGTTTGAAATCGAAACTGAACCCTAAAAATAAACTATATTTAATCTTTTTTTTCTTTTCAATTCCTTAATTATTAATTTTCTTTAAGGTTTCAGTTTCGGTTTTAAGGATAAAATTATTCATGTAGAAATTACAACGTAAAACACTCTAAAAATTCATTTTTAGGTTTCAGTTTCGGTGTTACTTACACTTATTCTCATTAGATTGCAGTTTCCATTGCAAAAAAAAACTACGGTTCAAACCGAAACTAAAACATAAAAAAATCAAGATTTATACTGTTTTGCTTTTCAATTTCATCGTTATCGGCTTTTCTTTTAAGTTTCAATTTTAAATTATCAGGAAATAAAAACGTAAATCATGTTATATATTCCTTTTTTAGGTTATAGTTTGGTTTCTCAAACTCTTTTTCTCTTAAAGTTTAAATTTCGATTCTTAGGTTTAGGTTTCGGTTTTAAAAAAAAGTAATAAAGAAATTAGAACGTGAAACTTTTAAAAATTTAATTTTTTAAGTTTTAAATATCTTTCACTGCATTTTTTATCTCCAGGTTGAAGTTTCGACTTCAAAGAAACAAAAACTACGGTTCAAAACGAAACTGAAAAAAAATTAATTAACATTTAAACTGTTTTGATTTCCAATTTCTTCATTATTTGTTTTTTTGATGTCTCAGTTTTTTTTTCAAAAGAGAAGAAACAATTTGATTTCAAAACTAAATCTTTTTAGGTTTTAGTTTCGATTTTATCCACACTTTATCTCTTTAGATATCAGTTTAGATTTCAAAGAATCAAAAATTAATATTCAAACCGAAACTGAAACCTAAAAAAGTAACAATTTACACTGTTTTAAATTCCAGTTTTGTCATTATGGTTTTTCTTTCAAGTTTCAGTTTTAATTTTAAAGAAAAAAGAATAATCAGGAAATAAAAACGTAAATCATGTCAAAAGTTCCTTTTTTAGGTTTTAGTTTCGGTTTCACAAACTCTTTTTCCCTTTGGTTTTAAGTTTCGATTTCAAAGAAACAAAAATTACCGTTCAAACCGAAATTGAAATAAAAACAAATTGACTTTTAAACTGTTTTTCATTCCATATTCTTCATTACTGTTTTTGTCTGGTGTTTCATTTTCTGTTTTAAAGAAAAAAACAGTTAAGAAGAAATTAGAACGTAAATGATTTAAAAAGTTCATTTTTTACGTTTTGGTTTCGGTTTTATCAACTCTTTTTCTCTTTAGGTTTCAGTTTCGATTTTAAATAACAAAAAATTAATGTTCAACCCGAAACTGAAACCTAAGAAAAATTAACATATAAACTGTTTTGTTTTCCAATTTTTTATTATTGGATTTTCTTTGAGGTTTCACTTTCGGTTTTAAAGAAAAAAGTAATTAAGAAATTAGAAAGTGAAACTTTTAAAAATATAATTTTTTAAGTTTTAAATGTTTCATTACAATTCTTTTCTCTAGGTTGAAGTTTCCATTTAAAAGAAACAAAAACTACCGTTCAAACCGAAACTGTTTTGCTTTCCAATTTCTTCATTATTGGTTTTTTTTTGATGTCTCAGTTTTTGTTTTAAAGAAAGAAATAGTAATAAAGAAATTAGAAACAAAATGATTTCAAAACTGAATTTTTTTAGGTGTTTGTTTCGATTTTACCAATACTTTTTCACTTTAGGTATCAGATTCGATTTGAAAGAATCAAAAAGTACTATTTAAACCGAAACTGAAACCTAAAAAAATAAATATTTACACTGTTTTGCTTTCCATATTCAACATTTCTAATTTTTCTTTGATGTTTCAGTTTCGGTGTTAAATTAAAAACAGTTATCAAGAAATTGAACTTAAATTATTTTAAAAGTTGAGTTTTTAGGTTTTTGTTTCAATTTTACCCATACTTTTTGTCTTTAGGTTTCAGTTTCGATTTTAAAGAATAAAAAATTACTGTTCCACCCGAAACTGAAACCTACAAAAATTAACAAATAAACTGTTTTGTTTTCACCTTTCTTTATTATTGGATTTTCTTTTAGGTTTCAGTTTCGGTTTTAAAGAAGAAGTAATGAAGAAATTGAAACGTGAAACTTTTAAAAAATTAATTTTTTTAGTTTTAAATATGTTTCACTGCACTTTTTATCTACAAATTGAAGTTTCGATTTAAAAGGAACAAAAACTACCGTTCAAAAAGTTCAAGTAAAAAAAACACGGTTAAAACCGAAAATGAAAGATAAAAAATAACATTAAAACGTCTCGATTTCGAATTTCTTTAATTGTTTTTTAGGTTACAGTTTCGGTGTTAAATTAAAAACAGTTAACAAGAAATTAGAACGTAAATGATTTCAAAAGTTCAGTTTTTAGGTTTTTCTTTCAATTTTACCCATACTTTTTGTCCTTAGGTTTCAGTTTCGATTTTAAAGAATTAAAAAACTACTGTTGAACCCAAAATTGAAACCTACAAAAATTAGCACATAAACTGTTTTGTTTTCCTATTTCTTTATTGTTCGATTTTCTTTAATGTTTCAGTTTCGGTTTTAAAGAAAAAAGTAATTAATAAATTAGAACTTGAAACATTTTAAAATATAATTTTAGTAATGTTTCACTACACTTTTCCTCTTTAGGTTTCAGTTTCGATTTAAAAGAAACAAAAACTACGGTTCAAACCGAAACTAATAAAAAACAAATTTACATTTAAACTGTTTTGCTTTTCAATTCCTTCATTACTGGTTTTTTATGTTTCAGTTTCTGTTTTAAAGAAAAAAACACTTATGAAGAAATTAGAACGTCAATGATTTTAAAAATTACACTATTTTGCTTTCCAATTTCATCGTTATTGGTTTTTCTTTTAAGTTTTAGTTTTAATTTTCAAGGGAAAAAATAATAAAGAAAAACAAAACGTAAATCAGGTTATAAGTTCAATTTTTTAGGTTTTAGGTTTAACAAACAATTTTTCTCTTAAAGTTTAAGTTTCGATTTGAAAGAAAATACAACGGTTGAAACCGAAACAAAAAAAATAAACATTTACACTGTTTTGCATTCCAGTTTTGTCATTATCGGTTTTTCATTCAAGTTTCAGTTTTAATTTTAAAGAAAAAGAGTAATCAAAAAATAAAAGCGTAAATCATGCCAAAAGTTCTTTTTTTTTAGGTTTTAGTTTTGGTTTCACAAACACTTTTTCTCTATATCTTTAAGTTTCGATTTCAAAGAAACAACAATTACGGTTCAAACCGAAATTGAAATTAAAACAAATTGATATTTAAACTGTTTTCTTTCCATATTTTTTATTACTGCTTGTTGTCTGATGTTTCAGTTTCTGTTTTAAAAACAAAATTAGGAAGAAATTAGAACGTAAATGATTTAAAAAGTTCATTTTTTAAGTTTTTGTTTCGGTTTTATCCCCACTTTACTCTTTAGGTTTCAGTTTCGATTTTAAATAACAAAAAGTTAATGTTCAACCCGAAACTGAAACCTAAGAAAAATTAACATATAAACTGTTTTGTTTTCCAATTTTTTATTATTGGATTTTCTTTGAGGTTTCACTTTCGGTTTTAAAGAAAAAAGTAATTAAGAAATAAGAAAGTGAAACTTTTAAAAATATAATTTTTTGAGTTTTAAATGTTTCATTACACTTTTTTTTCTCTAGGTTGAAATTTCCATTTAAAAGAAACAAAAACTACCGTTCAAACCGAAACTGTTTTGCTTTCCAATTTCTTCAATATTGGTTTTTTTTTATGTCTCAGTTTTTGTTTTAAAGAAAGAAATAGTAATAAAGAAATTAGAAACAAAATGATTTCAAAACTAAATTCTTTTAGGTGTTTGTTTCGATTTTACCAATACTTTTTCACTTTAGGTATCAGATTCGATTTGAAAGAATCAAAAAGTACTATTTAAACCGAAACTGAAACCTAAAAACATAAATATTTACACTGTTTTGCTTTCCATATTCAACATTTCTAATTTTTCTTTGATGTTTCAGTTTCGGTGTTAAATTAAAAACAGTTATCAAGAAATTGAACTTAAATTATTTTAAAAGTTGAGTTTTTAGGTTTTTGTTTCAATTTTACCCATACTTTTTGTCTTTAGGTTTCAGTTTCGATTTTAAAGAATAAAAAATTACTGTTCCACCCGAAACTGAAACCTACAAAAATTAACAAATAAACTGTTTTGTTTTCCACTTTCTTTATTATATGATTTTCTTTTAGGTTTCAGTTTTGGTTTTAAAGAATAAGTAATGAAGAAATTGAAACGTGAAACTTTTAAAAATTTAATTTTTTGAGTTTTAAATATGTTTCACTGCACTTTTTATCTCCAGGTTAAAGTTTCGATTTAAAAGAAACAAAAACTACCGTTCAAAACGAAACTGAAAAAACAAAGAAACATTTAAACTCTTTTGCTTTCCAATTTCTTCATTATTGGTTTTTCTTTCACGTCTCAGTTTTTGTTTTAAAGAAAGAAATAGTCATAAAGAAATTAGAAAAAAAATGATTTCAAAACTAAATTTTTTAGGTTTTAGTTTCGATTTTACCAATACTTTTTCTCTTTAGGTATCAGTTTAGATTTCAAAGAATCAAAAATTAATGTTCAAACCGAAACTGAAACCTAAAATATTAACAATTTACACTGTTTTGCTTTCCAATTTTTTCATTATTGGTTTTTATTTCAGGTTTCAGCTTCGGTTTTCAAGTAAAACCAGTTATCAAGAAATTAAAACGTAAAACCTTTTAAAAGTTCATTTTTTGGTTTTATTTCCGTTTTACCCATACTTTTTCTCTTTAGATTTCAGTTTCGATTTCAAAGAAAGAAAAAGAACGATTCAAACCTGTTATGTATATGTGTAAATATTTTGTAAACGACAACATGTCGTGTTGTGTTTGAATTTTCATTTCTATTATTCATTTTTCCATATTGATATTATTGTTTAGAAGTTTAAACTAATATTTTGTTATTCATTTAGGGTAATATTTAGAACTTTCTTGAATTAAGTAGACCAATCATATGTTTGTTAATGAGTGCTGGTGACTTCGTGTCTCGACGTGTAGTCTCGTGCAAGATGGGATATGCGTGGATAGCTCTGGAGTTGTATGGAAATTGCGAGATTGTTCGAAAAATAGGCCTATCGGTATAAAAGACGGTGACGCGAGAGAGATTCAGTCATCAGTTTTTATTCGAAAAAAAAAGATAGATTCAGTCATCAGTTTTTATTCGAAAAAAGAAGGTGGATTCAGTCATTAGTTTTATTCGAAGAAAAAGAGTGAGATTCAGGCATCAGTTTTAGTTATTTGAGAAAGATTAAGTGTTTGCTGTGAATATTCAACTTGGATTTGTGATTGAAGCTAGATCTACGGAAGTTGTGATTTTATTTCGTCAATCTCTACGATACATCTGAATTACTGCTTGTGCTGAGAGACGGCGATTTCATTGAACTGTGAACTGTTTCGGAATTTCTTCGTGGGATCAAATTCACACTCTAGACTGGAATTTGAGACTTTAATTTTAGATCATTACATTACATACAGGCCAGTACCGTTTTGTATTGTGATTTATTTTGAAGTTTGAAACTAATATTGTTTTGTTTTGTAATTAATTTCGAATGTTGTAACTTAATATCTGTCACTATTATTATATAATTTATGTTATATCTGTTATATTCGTTAATAGTTTTGTGTAATAAATTATACAAGCTGTTATCTGCGTTTTTCTGTTGCGTTTAGTCTACGAAGAACTTAAAACATCAAAAAATACGTAACAAAACCAAAATTGAAACCTAAAATAATCAACCTTTACACTGTTTTTTTCCAATTTGATCGATATTGGTTTTTCTATGAGATTTCAGTTTTGGTTTTAAAGAAAAAAAATAATCAAGAAATAAAAACGTAAATCTGTATAAAACTTCATTTTTTTACGTTTTATTGTCGGTTTCACACACATTTTTTCCATAGGTATTTAGTTTCGTTTTCAAAGAAACAGAAACTACGCTTCAAACCGAAACTGAAACCTGAAAAAAATGAGCATTTTCACTGTTTTGCTTTCCAATTTCTTCATTATTGATTTTTCTACAAGGCTTCGGTTTCGGTTTTATAGAAAAATTGCTGATTAAGTAATTACAACGTAAAACAATTTAAAAGTTCATTTTTAGGTTTCAGTTTCGGTGTAATTCACACTTATTCTCATTAGGTTTCAGTTTCCATTGCAAAAAAAAACTACGGTTCAAACCGAAACTGAAACATAAAAAAATCAAGATTTATACTGTTTTGCTTTCCAATTTCATCGTTATTGGCTTTTCTTTTAAGTTTCAGTTTTAATTTTAAAGGAAAAAGAATTATCAGGAAATAAAAACGAAAATCATGTCAAAAGTTCCTTTTTTAGGTTTTAGTTTCGGTTTCACAAACTCCTTTTCCCTTTGGGTTTAAGTTTCGATTGCAAACAAATAACAATTACGGTTCAAACCGAAATTGAAATGAAACAAATTGACTTTTAAACTGTTTTGCATTCCATATTCTTCATTACTGTTTTTTGTATGATGTTTCAGTTTTTGTTTAAAAGAAAAAACAGTTAAGAAGAAATTAGAACGTAAATGATTTAAAAAGTTCATTTTTTAAGTTTTTTTTTCGGTTTTATCAACACATTATCTCTTTAGGTTTCAGTTTCGATTTTAAATAACAAAAAATTAATGTTCAACCCGAAACTGAAACCTAAGAAAAATTAACATATAAACTGTTTTGTTTTCCAATTTTTTATTATTGGATTTCTTTTGAGGTTTATTTTCGGTTTCAAAGAAAAAAGTAATTAAGAAATTAGAAAGTGAAACTTTTAAAAATATATTTTTTTAAGTTTTAAATATGGTTCATTACACTTTTTTTCTCTTGGTTGAAGTTTCCATTTAAAAGAAACAAAAACTACCGTTGAAAACGAAAGTGAAAAAAACAAATGAATATTTAAACTGTTTTGCTTTCCAATTTCTTCATTATTGGTTTTTCTTTGATGTCTCAGTTTTTGTTTTAAAGAAAGATATAGTAATAAAGAAATTAGAAACAAAATGATTTCAAAACTAATTTTTTTTTAGGTTTTTGTTTCGATTTTACCAATACTTTTTCTCTTTAGGTATCAGTTTCTATTTCAAAGAATCAAAAATTACTATTCAAGCCGAAACTGAAACCTAAAAAAATAACTATTTACACTGTTTTGCTTTCCATATTTAGCATTACTAATTTCACTTTGATGTCTCACTTTCGGTGTTAAATTTAAAACAGTTATCAAGAAATTAGAACTTAAATGATTTTAAAAGTTGAGTTTTTAGGTTTTGGTTTCGGTTTTATCAACACTTTTTCCCTTTAGGTTTCAGTTTCGATTTCAAGGAAAAAAAACAACGGTTAAAACAGAAACTGAAAGATAAAAAAATAACATTTAAACCGTCTCGATTGCCAATTTCTTTATAATTGTTTGTTATGTATATGTGTAAATATTTTGTTAACGACAACATGTCGTGTTGTGTTTGAATTTTCATTTTCTATTATTCATTTTTCCATATTGATATTATTGTTTAGAAGTTTAAACTAATATTTTGTTATTTATTTAGGGTAACATTTAGAACTTTCTTGAATTAAGTAGACCAATCATATGTTTGTAAATGAGTGCTGGTGATTTCTTGTCTAGACGTGTAGTCTTGTGCAAGAAAGGACACGCGCGGATTGCTCTAGAGTTGTATGGAAATTGCGAGATTGTTCGAGAAATAGGACTATCGGTATAAAAGACGTTGACGCGAGAGAGATTCAGTCATCAGTTTTTATTGGAAAAAAGAAGATAGATTCAGACATTAGTTTTATTCGAAGAAAAAGAGTGAGATTCAGACATCAGTTTTATTTCAAAAGAAGAGAGTTAGTTATTTGAGAAAGATTAAGTGTTTGCTGTGAATATTCAACTTAGATTTGTGATTGAAGTTAGATCTACGGAAGTTGTGATTTTATTTCGTCAATCTCTACGATACATCTGAATTACTGCTTGTGCTGAGAGCCGGCGATTTCATTGAACAGTGAACTGTTTCGGAATTTCTTCGTGGGACCAAATTCACACCGTAGCCTGGAATTTGAGACTTTCATTTTAGATCATTATATTAGATACAGGCCAGTACCATTTTGTATTGTGATTAATGTTGAAGTTTGAAACTAGTATTATTTGGTTTTGTAATTAATTTCGAATGTTATAACTTAATATCTGTCACTGTTATCATATAATTTGTTATATCTGTTATATTTGTTAATAGTTTAGTGTAATAAATTATACAAGCTGTTATCTGTGTTTTTCTGTTGCGTTTAATCTATCTACGAAAAACTTAAAACATTAAAAAATACGTAACATATTTTTTAGGTTACAGTTTCGGTGTTAAATTAAAATCAGTTATCAAGAAAATAGAACGTAAATGATTTCAAAAGTTCAGTTTTTAGGTTTTTCTTTCAATTTTACCCATACTTTTTGTCTTTAGGTTTCAATTTCGATTTTAAAGAATTAAAAAACTACTGTTCAACCCGAAACTGAAACCTACAAAAATTAGCACATAAACTGTTTTGTTTTCCTATTTCTTTATTGTTCGATTTTCTTTATTGTTTCAGTTTCGGTTTTAAAGAAAAAAGTAATCTAGAACTTAGAACGTGAAACATTTCAAAATATAATTTTAGTAATGTTTCACTACACTTTTTCTCTTTAGGTTTCAGTTTCGATTTAAAAGAAACAAAAACAACGGTCCAAAACGAAACTAATAAAAAACAAATTTACATTTAAACTGTTTTATTTTCCAATTCCTTCATTACTGGTTTTTTTATGTTTCTGTTTCTGTTTTAAAGAAAAAAACACTTATGAAGAAATTAGAACGTCAATGATTTTAAAAATTACACTATTTTGCTTTCCAATTTCATCGTTATTGGTTTTTTTTCAGTTTAAATTTTAATTTTCAAGGGAAAAAATAATAAAGAAAAAAAAACGTAAATCTGGTTAAAAGTTCAATTTTTTAAGTTTTAGGTTTAACAAACATTTTTTCTTAAAGTTTAAGTTTCGATTTCAAAGAAAATATTGAAACCGAAACAAAAAAATAAACATTTACACTGTTTTGCATTCCAGTTTCGTCATTATTGGTTTATCTTTCAAGTTTCAGTTTTAATTTTAAAGAAAAAAGAATAATCAGGAAATAAAAGCATAAATCATGTCAAAAGTTCCTTTTTTTTAGGTTTTAGTTTCGGTTTCACAAACACTTTTTCCCTATGGGTTTAATTTTCAATTTTAAAGAAACAACAATTACGGTTGAAACCGAAATTAAAATTAAAACAAATTGACATTTAAACTGTTTTCTTTACATATTTTTATTACTGCTTGTTGTCTGATGTTTCAGTTTCTATTTTAAAAACAAAATTAAGAAGAAATTAGAACGTAAATGATTTAAAAAGTACAATTTTTAAGTTTTTGTTTCGGTTTGATCCCCACTTTACTCTTTAGGTTTCAGTTTCGATTTTAAATAACAAAAAAATTAATGTTCAACCCGAAACTGAAACCTACAAAAAATTAACATATAAACTGTTTTGCTTTCCAATTTCTTTATTATTGGTTTTTCTTTGACGTCTCAGTGTTTGTTTTAAAAAAAGAAATAGTCATAAAGAAATTAGAAACAAAATGATTTCAAAACTAATTTTTTTTAGGTTTTTGTTTCGATTTTACCAATACTTTTTCTCTTTAGGTATCAGTTT